>JBBPKA010000132.1:0-88925 GCA_038088995.1 Guyanaporus albipodus
TCTGTGCGGATTGAACGGCGGGGACGGGGGCGGCGGGGGCGGGGGCGGGGGCGGATTCTCGGTCGCGGTCCTTCTTGATGCGCTCTGCCCAGACGTTGACCTTCACGGTGGGCGGGGGGGCGGGGACATTGTTGTCGTCGAGTCGCGTGCTCGCCTTTTTGGCACGCTCGGCGTAGGACTCGTTTGGATTGCGCGCGGAGGACGAGACCATTCGGAAACTGTGTCAGTCGCCGTCGCACTCCGCGTCACCCCATCCTCCCGCCGCTCGCTTGTTATTACATAATCAAAAACCACCGCAGATCTCCACATGATCTTCCCACGCTTACCGGACCCGTCACATGTGTGTCACAGGGCGCGTTGAGGCCCGTAGCCAAGTAGCTAACATACTTACTTTATGTACAACATCCAAGTACGACACAAACACGACATCCCTGTCAGCCCTCCAGGACGTGACCTATCCCAAACCCTACACAACGTTCACCCCTTGCAACGAGGGCACGTTGAGGCCATCATCATCATGCAGCACCGGCACACGTTCAATACCTGTGCCCCTCCTGGTTGAGCACACGCTCTCGTCACACGGACGAATCGTCTCACCTGTAGTGCGAGGCTTTGTACGGACCCTGGACGGGAATATCGAGGTACTTGGATTGCTCCGACGTGAGCGTGGTCAGCTTGACGTTCAGCTGTTCTAAATGAGCGCGTGCCACTTCCTCGTCGAGCTCCTTGGGCAGTATATGCACACCAACCACAAACTTGCCAGGGTTCGTCCACAACGCAATCTGTGCCAACACCTGGTTCGTGAACGAGCACGACATTACAAACGACGGGTGTCCAGTGGCACAGCTGTGAGTACATCCTCAGCACGGTCGCCACAGACGACTCTACCAGTGACCTACCCCAGGTTCACAAGTCGGCCTTCCGCAAGCAGGATGACATGGCGGCCCGAAGGTGTCGTGTACCTGTCCACTTGAGGCTTGATGTTCACCGCATCCTTGGCATTCGCCTTGAGCCACGCGACGTCGATTTCAACGTCAAAGTGTCCGATGCTGTCACAATCTCAGCCATCTTCGAACACGAACAACAACAGATCACCAACTTGCTAACAATAGCATCCTCTGGCATCGCCAAAAAGTGCTTCGCAGTGATGATATCACGGTTGCCAGTGGTTGTCACAAAAATGTTGGCCCGGCTAGCAGCGTCCTCCATGGTGGTGACCTCGTATCCGGCCATGGCAGCCTGCAGAGCATTGATCGGGTCGATCTCTGTGATCAACACACGAGCACCGTACGAGCGAAGTGACTCTGCACACTGTGACAACAATCAGGTTCGACAGCCGCAGCCTAACCGAAGAGACCTACACCCTTGCCGACATCACCGAAACCCGCAACAACGGCGACTTTCCCGGCAAGCATGACATCGGTGGCGCGTTTGATACCATCAACAAGAGATTCTCGACACCCATAATAGTTGTCAAACTTGGACTTTGTGACTGAGTCATTGACGTTAATGGCAGGGACCTTGAGCTTCCCCTCACGGAAAGCCTTGTAGAGATGGTGCACTCCCGTGGTAGTCTCTTCAGAAAGTCCACGAATATCTGATGACTCGTCAGTTCTATTGATTGCCACAAGTCGAAATAAAAATGATTTACCTTTCAAGTATTGTGGGTATTTCTCGTGAACCAAAGTGGTGAGATCACCGCCATCGTCCAAGATCATGTTCAGGCTCTTTCCACCAGGGAAAGCAGCGAGAGTCTGTTCGATGCACCAGTTGTACTCTTCCTCCGTCTCACCCTTCCAGGCAAAGACAGGAACGCCTGTGGCAGCGATGCTGCATACATCTCATTATATGCTATAGATGACCACGATCTGGCTCGAACTCACGCAGCAGCGGCATGATCCTGGGTAGAAAAGATGTTCTAAAAACAACGCATCAGGAGAGAACATCCACATCCACAACGTCAACCTACGCAAGACGACCAGGTGACTTGGGCACCCAAAACGACGAGAGTCTCGATCAAGACAGCTGTTTGGATCGTCCTAAGGATCAGACGATTAGAAATCAGGGGTTGGCTGGAGATAAATTCGGTCATACATGTGGAGACAGCCTGCGATACGAGCACCAGTCAATGGCTTGGCAGCCCCGTACTACATGAGGTAATAAGCCATGTTGTGCGACATACGACTGGCGCGATGAGTTACCTTGGCTCGCATGTACATCAGCCCGGGCATTTCGTGCTACAATCGACGTAAACGACGGTTATCGCAACACAGGAGTCGCGCCTACTTCTGCGATCAGGATCTCCTTGCGACCAAAGGCGGCAAGAGAGATGTCTGACATTCACGCATGAGACATCCAGTTCCCTCCTTGTCGTGGATGTACTTGATAACATACCTGCGACTTTGTAGGCCATGTTTTTCTTTCGTGCTTCTGGTGGAGATGATGATCAAGGGAGAGGAACAGACGAACCGCAGATTGCATGCGCCACTTTTATTTCTCGGCCCACGTGCCATCCGTGGGAATCTTGACCTCGCTCAGTCGAGCCCAAGCAGCGAGCGTCAACGAGGGCGACGATCCTCTGAACACCAACATCAAACGACGCACCGTGACTGGCTGGCCAAAGGTTATTTAGATCTGTCCTCGTTCATGCCTTCAAAATCTCGCGATCCGGAAGCACACCCTGAGTGCCAGTTCCTCGAGATAGGTACGCACCGTTTCGGAGCCGCGACGTCTCGCACACACCACTCACCTTTTGGGCCATGATGCGTCCAGTCCAGTATTCGTGTGAGCCCGAGAAGACCCTCAATGGAGAATTACGAACCCACTGTTTTCCGTTTTCGCGCATCTTTCAAATGTTGGTAAACGTTTGCCTCTTTCGTCTAAACGCTTATGGTCTTGTCTGTCAGATGTCCCAATCGACCTGCAATAGAGATTACTAGATACATTACCATAGATACAGATACCGGTGGAATAGATATACCAGAGGGAGCAAGGTTCGTTCTCCGTGTTTTTCCGATGGCTTAGTCGGTAGGGCTACTACCACTCATTGAACAGCTCGCTCCCCAAGGGAAAACCTTGGCGGGAGGTTTGTTTGTGTGGCAAGCCAGGGCGATAATAACAATCATTCGCGCGCGCACAATACGTGTTTCCATTTCTCCGCGGTCTTCGTTAGGCGTGGACATGAAAGGGCTTTTTTCTGATTGGCCGGGCATGTTTCACTAAAACACGCTGTCCTCGAGGCAGTCTCCACCCCGGAGTTCCTGTTTCTGCTGTCTATCTATAGATTTCAACAATCCAACCCATGGTCCGATTAGATCTTGCGAGGATGTTTCGTTCGGGGACTACCGTGGCTCCATATGGCAGGGGTAAACGTGAACCCAAGTCGAAACGTGGCCACCATCTCGGTCCTCAGGTGGGCTTAATAGATGCGGCACCTGCCACACACTCACGGAGACTGTCCTGGCGATTATTATTATATACGTAACAGGTCGTGCGTTATTTAAATTTCGCGATCGTCACATCTCCAAGAACGCCGTCTGATCAGCGGCGCTCACCTTCCGCGACTCACGGGAGCGGTCATGGCGGTATGTAACGTTTCTGATCCCGAAACGGCCATGTGACGTGTATGATCTTATGTTGCCTCGTGTGTCGGCTAGCGCAGGCTGTGCGCAAGTCATCGCTGACTTGATGTGCACATCAACGGTGATGGACCTAGCGATGGAGCCCCGTACAAATTGTCGCCAAGATGCGTCTCCCCGACCAGAAGAAAATTGCCCCATGCAATCCCCTTATGCCCTCCCGAGCGCTTATGTCTCTAGCATGAGTGCCACTTCTAGCCTATCTGGCGCTGTTGGCGAACTAGACATCCCACCACAGCTGAGAAACCCCACACCACACCATTCTTACCACCCATATCGCGCATCGTCGATCCACCAACGGCAGACGTCGTCTCATTCCGATCTTGGGTATCCACATCCCCTTGTAACAGGACCCAGTCCACGACCATACTTGAGTCACTCGCCTCCCCGCGGCTCGCAGGATTCCATGGAGGATGAGATCAAAATGCTTAGAAAAAAGGTGCGCGAGCTAGAGCTCGTCAACGACCACAGTCGACTCCGCATCAAAGAACTCGAGAACGAACTCGCGCGCGGCAGTCCCACTGAGTCCTCGATGAGCCATTCTCGACATTCCCCGCTCGCAACCCTTCCCTCCCCAAATACGCCGAGCCCCCCGTCTATCCACATGTCGTGGAAGGCGCGCACCGACGCTCGCATACGCCTCTTTTGTTCCCTCAACCGTGCGGGGAACGCCCTCTGTTCGTGGCACGATTCTAGACGTGAACGCCGTGCGTACCCACCTCGCATGGCCCCGCCCGGCTGCCTCAACTGCGGCTGCACCTACGAAGAAGCCCTGTTCGAAGAGAGTCTATCGCGCCACGGCGTGGGTAGCTATCATCCAGGCGAAACCGTCCGCATGGATCCCGCTTTGCGCAACCCCCTCCTCCGTCTCTTGCAACAGCGCTACGGATACCGGGATGGGGACTTTGAGAGGGATCCTGTTCTGGGAGAGTGGCTCGAGGGCGAAGGGCATTTGCTCTGGGAGCAGAAATTGGCCGCAGGCGCTCTTAGCGTCCGCAAAGCCCGAAATGAAGACCGTCGCTGATTGGTCTACCCAACCCCCCCTTGCTTCCCCCCCATCCTCCTTGCTTTGGACTACGTACCCCTTACGCTTTTGACGCAGCCATTACACACCGGAACAGTTTACCTATTTTTCATGGACAACTATACTCTTTAATGAACAATCCCTTTCTCCCCTCCAGTGTATTACCTCTATCATCCCGTATTCCACGTCGTAATATCTACCATTACATCAATGCTCAGTATCAATAGACAAGGGGTATATTTAATTTCATCAAACATATTCACGGCCATGCGGGACAAATCGCTTATCGGCAATTGATCCGGTCCTTTGAGTCTCCGCCGTGGCTTGGGTGGAAACGAATTTGACCGTTGACGCGTTTCTATGTCTATACCTGTATGTCGGAACGAGATTTCTACATTTCCCAATGACAAAGTCAATCACTCCAACGCTGGTGCCACGTTGACTGGGTTTGAATTGGTACAGTACATGTTCACGACTCCCGCCATCTGGCCGCCCTGTTTCACAAGGGCCACGCGACATGCCACGGATGGTGGACGTCGGAAACACGCAGTACAAATGGAGTTGCGCCTGTGGCCGCGAAAGTTTCGCTGCAGACGCACGCTGATCCTTGTGGTGTCGTGGCTGAACTGTAGCCTAACTGCGCTCGGCCGTCATGTCTGATTCGCGTGCGGAAGTAGTCAGCACGTGGAGCATGCTTGGTGGCACATAAAACATAAGCTTTTAGTGAAACGACGGCGCCGTGGGGCGTTCGAGATGCCACCATGGAACGGATCGTCGATGAAGGGGATGAACAGGGGTAATTTGCTGGGCCAATCTGCGTTCGCTTTGCGGTCCGAAGAGGATGGACGTTTAGCGGCGTTTGATGACTCAGAATGTTTGCACTCACCACGCCATCATGATTGCCACCAAAAAAAAGAACAAAAGAGAGAGAGAGAAAACTGGGAAACTAGTTTTGCGAAGCGCCACATCTGTGGCATGTGACGGATTTCCATCTGACGATAGACGTGGTAGACGCCTCTCAAATTACCTAGCACATTTGGGGTATTTCCATCGTCGCATCGGCGATATCGATGCACCCATAGGCTCTTTCATTTTTCCTGAACCCAGTTGATCATCGAATTCTGTGTAAAAACAAATTTCGACCCACGACAGTGCCTTCGCCTTGAGATCAATACATGTGTGAGCACTTTCGGACTTCAGAATCTCAAAGGCGTTAGATAGACGAATAGGCCGAGGCTAATGCCACCACGTTCAGCGTATCTCTCAACGCTTAGCATGTAGGCGTGACCCACCGGTGGCGTTGGCCCCCATAGCCGTGGAATGCTACGGGGGAGTTAGCTGTAGAAAAGGCATCGTAAGCAGAGTTTACTGTACAATGTATCCTCAACGGTATAATAAACCCGCACCTAACGAAATACAAGTACAGTATCAGTGGGGTCCCATGCATATTGCTAAGGCCGACGGTGCCCGCCTATTGGACGGTCGGACGCAATACGATATTCCCCATGCCATGTCTGTTTGCCGTGGCTTAGCCTAGAGCATGCATGGTAACCGGATGCAAGATCTGAAAACCACTCAGCCCAAAAGTCTCGGGCATTTGCGCTGATACGATTCTGGTAGATTCGTTCATCCGGAACTTCGGCACCGTGACATGAAACAGTCTTGAAGAAAAATTTTTCTCCCCCCCTTTCCCATTCTGTTCCAGAAATCAGAAATTCCCTTCCAAGAAGCAGGATGCACGCCTTCTTTGTGTTGATGGAGTCCCGCTCCCACTGTCAGATAATGTAACGCCCCGCCCTAGACGAGAAGATCCGACACGAACGGTCGCCCGAGAGATCTACGCCGTATGCAATGGCAGATAGTCGTGTCGGTGCAGCCACATCGCGCTCGAGGCTGAGCGCTGAATCATTGTATGCGATGGATTTCTCCATTTTTCAGTCGGGCGTCCCGACGTGGTACTAGCAGAATGGCAGGGCCAATACTGCCGTGACGTCAACTCTTGACAACAAAGCGTCAGTGTCAGCGAGCCCTGTGGATATTAGCTTAGTAGGCCGTTTCATCCACAAACCCATTGTTCTTGATTTGGGAAGGGTCTCGAGGCATACATATGTACAAGACCGAGGTTGCTACACATATTACTCAGTTGGACCAGGTTCGATGACAAGCCACGCGTCGTTATGCATCATCTGTCGCCATGTTGAATGTCTGTGTGCGACGACGCTGGGGAGGGGGAGGCGAATGGCAGACGGACCCGATGTTCGCGTGATGCTCGGTTGGCAGAGTGTTGGCAAGACGCGACGAGCCTGTCCGTTTGGGTCGGGTCAACCACTCACCCAAGTTATCCAAGTAAGGACTGGGGAGCCTGTCTGCCACACATCAACGCCTCATTGTCCATCCGCAGTAGATTCGCGGTTAACTTGGGCCATGACAAGCCCAAAGCATTTTGTCTCCATGGCTCCTCCGACAGGGATGCTGGCCTCGACCCTGGATCCGACCTCTCTTTTGGCCAACAGCGTGCGCCACGGCGGCGCAATTGCCAGCGTTCGATGTTTGGCTACTAGCGGAGTGATGAGGCACTTGCTCCTCCTCCTCTTCCTTGCAAATCACATCAGCCGTTGCTCGGCGTGGTCTTGGGCTGCCCATCAAACACCGCCGGATCTTGCCAGCGGACCGCGGGTTGCAGAGGACGCCCTCCTAAACGGTTTTGACGGTGACATTGATTTCATTACCGCACGACTTGTAGGCTAAGGTCCCAAAGCCGAACTCTCACAGACAGGGCTAGATGCCCTCTTGTTGCATAAAGGTATTTCGAAATACATATTTCCCCGGTCGGACGTCTCACAGCCCCAAAAGATGTTCTCCAGTCCTATCAACGGAAGCCCGATTGCTTCCAGGATGCCATAAACATGGTGAAAACCCGTTGTGAGGAGTCACGGATGGACGAACAAGAGCGCATCCAAGGTACTTGTATCCACATTTCCAAGCAGCCTTCCCATCATCTGATCGCGCATATAAGCTGCCATCGGTATGACAATGTGTGAGCTAGCTACTGCAAGACATTATTTGCCACCGATGGAGTGCGCCGGATATGTCAAGAACGGTAACAAGCCCACCACTACCCCGACCTCTCAGGGCCAAGCCAGATGTGTCGAGTAGGCAACGTCCTTGGCCCGCGGAACATGTTTTGACATTCCAAATAGTGCTTTGTCTCGGAGTGCTCAGTTTTGGTCGAGCTATTCTGGCTATCTTCGTGAAATTCGTGCGTTAGAAAGGAGGATTCGCGAAGCTGACTCGTCTGATGGTCGCCACTAGCCCAGCTTTGCTTTACTTTCAGAAGGTGGATTGACATCGGTAACTTCTCTTACACTCCGTTATTATCGTCGCACCACGAAATCGATGGACAGATACCGCGAAGGACATTTATAGAAATATCACTCAGGAGAAGACCGTCCTAATCCAGTCTTTAATAGAGCGAGAGAAGAATTCCAAGACGACACAGGCGCTATGGGGAAGATTGGCCGAGGTGCGAATTACTCGTCACCTTTACAACACGAACCATTCGCTGTGGGCTTGGGTGACACACCTCGCATAGGATATGCGTCGTATGCTAGACGCGTTGCAGCTAGCCTCCAATGGAATGAAAGATACATCGGACATCCTGACTATGACCGTCCTCAACAACTCACAATTGGTACACGCTTACTTTAATATCCTGGCCTTGACATCGACTCTTTTCAGCTTCTTACAGAGGTGCAGAGCGCAATTCAGAAGATCGAGGATCGCGATCGCGCTGATCATACAGAGGCCATGTCAAAGGTAACAAGGTTTCTTCTTTCATTCTTGTCGAGGTTCGTGTTTGGCGCGAGGCTGATCTGTCGAAGTTTCATAGCATGCTTGAAAAAGTGGAACGCGATGTGCGTCTTCGATCTCTTCGTGGGCACGCATGCCACTGACACTTTTGCTACGGGTTTAGCACTCCGACCGTCTCCTCGGACTTCTCCCCGCAGTCCAATCGTCCATCACGTTTGAATTAAGCACAGCACTGGCCTTGATTAAAGATGAGAGTCTCCGAAACGCGGATGTAGCCGTGTGTGGTTACCCTTGACGATGATGCGGTAATTTAACGCGATCTTCAGGCGCATCTAGAACGTCGTCTGGGGTTGTTGGAGGGCGGTCTCACCTCAATGCAAAACGTAAGGATCGTGTTTGCTTCTCAGTTTCATTGCAGTGTGACTTCCTCCCCCCTCAAGTCTTTAGAGCAACTCGTGGTGGTCATGAACGAGTCTTCAAAGTTGCTTGAGGGTTCGCTTGTGCAGGCACTGAATGCTCAAGTTATCCAGGGTGATACTATGGAGTCCATGGATTATCTTGCGGAGGCTGTTCGGTTACTTGGCCAGACGACGCACGCCGAGATCATGTCGATTAATCAGACCGCATCTGCTCTCAAGGAAAGCCTCACCCAAACTCCCGATTCGGAATGGCTGAAGGCTGTACTTGTGTCATTACTTCATCAGCTCCCTGGTTTGTGTGTTTCAGTCTCCTTTCGTTACATTTGACACCTGCGACACAGGGAGATCCTTACTTGGCTCTGCGATCGATTCTCACTCATTACATGTCGTTTTTCGCATCGGCCACCTTCTCTGGCAGAGCATGCGGTTTCTCGTTTCGCTGCTCGTGGTAACAGAAACAGTCCTTGAATTTACTGCACCTGATTTCTCTTGTTCAGAGCGTTGTTGTACTGATCAATGCGAGAGGATGGCCACCGTTGCTGCAAGCGACTCTGGGTGACCGAAAGGCTAATTCACAGACATCGACTGCCGCTTTGGAAACGGAGATGAAGCTCACGACCGTCGATCGACCGATAAGATCGAGAACTAGGCTCCCTCGACGACCATTTGGCTCCCGTTACTCCCGAATACCAGATCGACTTTGTCGACCAAGCGAGGACGCCAGGTGACTCTGATGCTGTCCCCTTCCGCATTTGGACCTCAAAACCCTTGACCACATTGACACAACGCTCCTTTTGTTGGGCCTGCCACTGATTGAGTCGCTGGAAGATGAAGAACGTTTGCTTTTCTCTGAATGTTGTCTGTGGGTACCATCGAAGGCATCGCTAGATTGTTATAGTCGACCCATGATGCATTGTTGAATTTTCACGCCCACGGCGTTTTCTAACATCAGACATTAACTATTGTGCGGTGTGGCCGGAAAGCGAGGCAGTTGAAGCTTGACGCTTATTTGTCGGCTAGCCAATTGCGGTGGGGCAGGTTGCGGTCAAAGCACCCCCCCTTATAGCAGCAGCGTTGGTTGGACAGGACCGTTCTCGTTTTTCGCCTTTGTACTCCGGGCTCAATGAACATCGCTACACTGAACAACCAAAATCAATTCAGCATTCTCGCATCCCTCGAAGTACCGCCGCCAAATGAACTGGACCAGGCCTTATCGCACCGCAACGGACAGAAAATGGACATCGTGCGACAGCCCATCTACGTCTCCACCAACGCCGACCCGTGCTATGATCCGCAACGACCATGCGTCCCCGTTTCTCGCCAGAGTAACAATCGCAGACGGGGACCTGTAGATGTGCGCACCCCGTGCCAAGTTTGTAATCGTTGCCTCACGCTTATGGCGGCTCCAGGCCCATGGTCGGCCCCATGGTGTCCGCCGAGATGCAGGCTATCATCTCCGCGCCCCGTTACCACCTCGCTTTCAAAACAAACCAGTCGAGTCAAGAGGAGTACAACCGCCGTTCTGTGGCCCGAAGCCGAGGTCAGTCATTTTTGAGCCCTTCTTTTACCTGGCTGAACCTCCCCAGACCATGTTCCGAAGTCAACGATCCCTGTCTCGCTGCCCTTCAGCCTTGCTCTGAGGCTGAGTTCCTTAATTTACAGTTGAAGCAGCAAGTATTCCTGGCGCTGCAAAATCATCCCCCTGCCGTTGCAGAGATACCCACCCCAATGCCCAAGGTAGGCGCATCCGATCAACTGAAAACCTGTCGTTCACGTCGTGCTCAGCCCTCTCAGGCCTCAATGACATCCAGGGAGGACACACCCCCACATGTATCAATACCATTCCAACCCCAACAAAGTACAGCCAATGTAGTGAGTGCCTTAGAGACTTGCGGGATCTAAGGCTGATTTCGCACAGATTTCACCACCGGTGTCAACAAAGCAAAATGTTGGCCCTAGACGTGCATCCTCCCACACACCAGAGGTCGTCTCCTGCACTCCGACCGATGCGAGTGCCCTAACCGATCCATTGGACAAGCTCAACGTAAGCTTGCCACCCCCACCCGGCCTCTCGAAGCCGAAGGGCCGTAGAATAAAACATAACGGCCGTACTGTTCCAAAAGTGAGACTATGCACTTTGCAGTTCTTGTCCACTGTTCGAACCACTCTGTAGAAACATGTCGAAGCAGAGGCGCGTCCTGACCAGGTAGTGGAGGACATCCATTTTGAACACTACAACGGTCCGGTGGCTGCAGACCGAGTAATCTCTCCGCCGCCGCCTGGAGCTACCCCTGTCAAGCTACCTGCCAATGAAAATACTCGAGATCCTCCTCGCTCCCCGACAAGTTCTTCGACCTCCCTCTCCGAAGACCTGTCAGGCGCATCCTCCACCCTGTGGAGCGATACGACGTTTACTGTAAGCCCCTAACACAGCTATCATGTGCAGGTGTGACTCACGTGCTGTGACCAGTCCGTAGAGTCGAATGTCTCAAACATGATGTCGCAAAATCAAAAAGTGTCCAAGGAGATTTGCCGGAGGTGGATGAGAAGGCGCCCTTGCTTCCGGTTTCCATGCATGTTCCTTCATCCTGAGCGACCAAACATGGTGTGTAATTATCAAAAATGAACTGAAGAAACCTCTAATACCCTTTCCAGCCTGTAAATCCAGCAACCCAATCGACGCCGCCGTTCTCGAACCCTCCGAAAACATTTGTTCGCGTTCACGACCAGCAAAATGACACTCTACCACGACAGCAGGACCTACCATCAATTGTTCACCCTGAGCGACCGGATATGGTAGGCAATTATCAAAAATGACTTGAAGAACCTCTCTAATGACACTTCCAGCTTGCAAATCCAACAACCCAACCGACACAGTCGTTCTCGACTCCTCAGAAAACGTTTGTTCGCGTTCGTGACCAGAAAAACGACGCCCCACCGCGACAGCAGGACCCATCATTAACCGGAAATGTTGGACAACCGCAGAGACCTGATCCTCTCTATTCTACTGTTATTGCGGACCACATCAAAGTACGGTTCGATCACGGCTTTGAGCTCCGAGAGGTGGTGACCGGTTTTGAGAGCCGGTGGGTGCACCTGGGAAACATCGCTGGCACCGTCACCACTGGAGCACTGAACGAGCTTCTCTCGCCGTACAAAGTGGACAACATCAATTTCCAGACGTTGTCGGGAAAGCCGGTGTCCGCCAAAGTCCAATTTGCCTCTGCGGCGGATGCGATAAAAGCTGTCACGGACCTCAATGGGACTGAATTCGCGAAGAGAACAATCTCTGCCAAACTGTCCATCAATAATTCAATTGGTGGTGGCACGCTTCTCACAGACACGGATGTGCATGTCGTGTGGGAGTGTCCGTTTCGAGTCGGCTACGTCGGTTACGACACGTTGAAGGAGGCGAGGGCAACTATCGATGCTTTCAACGGTGTCATCAAGGAATATCTGACTATGTCCCCCCTGCTATACGAGGGACTACCTTGCGTCGGCGCCTACAACGTCATTTTCAAACACCTACCCGCAAGCATGACGGAGATGGATTTACGCAAGTTCGCCAACTCAAAGGCAGTTATGTTGGGCCGTCCAAACTACCAGTCCCTCGACAAAGCGGTCAAATGCATTCGCTCCAGATTAGACGAGTACGGGACGGTTAGCTCCTTTGATATTCTCCCACCCCCCTACAAGGACGGCATGGTCAAGGCTTGGGCCCGCTTCAAGTCCCCTGCCGAAGCTCGCGCTGCCCAAGAGGACATGGACCGCCGACGCCCGAACGCAATAGGAAACACATTTCTCTCCTGCCGCCATGTCGTCAGCGTGTCACATGTATTAACCGCGGCCAGTTACAAGAGAATGCGCGAAGACATCGGATGGCTGCGTTGGTCGTGGCAACGCAGATACGGGTTTAGCGTCTCTATTGGGGAAAGATTCAAGGCAACCGCCGATTGCGACGGACCAGCATACATCAGGTTATCCAGTGAAGAGCCCGAGTTGCTGAGCAGTCTCAAATACGAGTTCGAGCAGCTGTTGCGCGGTGAGACTATCACGCTGGAGAAGAAGCCTGTATGGGATGCTTTTCTTGTCACTGAGGCTGGCCGTGCCTACATCGCTGAGGTGCAATCCCAGTACCCTGGGGTTGAGGTACAAGTACAAAACAACAGACGGGCAATTTCGCTATGGGGCCCCATGGTGATGAGGCATCGTGCCCGCCAAGACATCGTCCGCAAGGTCATGGAGCTCAAGGCGCAGCAATTTTGGAAGATTCCACTATCCGGAAAACTCTTGAGTATCTTTTGCAGCGCCGAGTTGTCCACGCTGCAGGAGCTGCTTGGTCCCGAAAACTGCATCTTGGACTTTGAAGAGCGCGCCCTCGTTGTTCGAGGGAATGATCTGGCGTTTCGGACAGCGTGCAAGGCCATCCAGGACGCACGCGACCGACTAGACGATGGTCCTTGTTCATCAGGCCCAGTTTGTCCCGTTTGCTTTGGTGAAGTGGTTGTGCCCGTATCACTCGCATGCGGCCATCAATGGTGTCGTACCTGTCTCACCAGTTACCTCACCTCGTCGGTGGAGAACAAGATCTTCCCACTGCGGTGCCTCGGGAACGACGCCACTTGCACGCAATGCATCCCTCTCGGACTGTCGCAAAAACTTTTGTCTGCCGCTGACTTTAACGCCGTCGTCGAGGCCGCTTTCTGGGTGTACGTTCACAGCCGACCAGACGAGTTTCACCACTGTCCCACGCCGGACTGCACGCAGGTCTATCGCTCCGCGCCACCAAACGCAGTCTTGCAGTGCCCCTCGTGTCTGGTGCGCATCTGTCCCGCGTGCCGCATTGAGTACCACGATGGCATGACGTGCGAGGAGCGCGACGTCGCCGAGGACAAGCTCTTCAATGAGTGGACGTCGAACCACGACGTCAAGAGCTGTCCGGGCTGCAAGGCGCCGATTGAGCGGAGCGAGGGATGCAATCACATGACCTGCACGCGCTGTCAGACCCACATCTGCTGGGAGTGTATGGCGACGTTCCCGAGAGGTCAGGGCATTTACGAGCACATGCGCGTACAACACGGCGGTATCGGACTTTGAGAGATTCCTCTGCTCTTGTTCTCGTTCTTCGTTCTTTTCGTCTGTGCTTTCACAGAGGGTCTTTATTCGAGTGGGTCGCCATCTTTGATTTTACATTCCCCACCCCATGCATGATGTTTTCTACCCACTTTGGATGGTTGTACGACTTTACATGTAGTTGTACTCGCTGACTCGTTACTTATTTATGGGTTACTTATATGACAATGTTCCCTCCCCCAACTATGCGAAGCCTTCCTCCCTTTCTCTTATCCTTCTCTCTGACGACGACTTGGTATTCTGGATGTGGCGCAGATAGCTCTCCGATAAATACATGGACGCGGTTGAGTCATTGGGAATATGCGTATACTACAAACTAGATGATGGGCAATCGATGAGCATCCGGACCCCACGGTGATGGGATCAGAAACGAGAACAGAGAAGGGGGAAAAAGGAATGAGAAAACAAAGACGTACACTGTCATAAGGCTGCGCAGGCGGCCTCCCATGGTACGGCAACGATGCAGGCAACTCTGGCCGCTCCTCCCGCCACGCCGCAAACGTTCCAATCTGGTCCCGGTACCCCTCCCGCTCGTCGGGATAATCCCGGAGCTCTTCCGGGTACGCACGGTCGTGCGGCGCGTACACGACGTACGCGTTGGGCGTCAGGTGGTCGCCACGTCGGTTCCAGAACCCCATGCGCATCTTGCGCGCGTATCGCGGCGGCGAGGGCTCCTGCACAGGCGGCGAGAGCGCATGCTCGAGTCGCGCCGTGGTGCCGCTGCTAATAGTACTGACGTTCGCACGCGAATCGCGCGTGTATGACGCGTGCGGCGAAGCCAAGGGCGACGGCGAGTGAGATTTGGACTGAGGATACCCGTGTCTGCTCGCGTACGGCGACGGGCGGCGATCGCGGTGCATTCCCGAAGATGGTTCGGGAGAATGACGCAGACTCCCATAGGGTGATGTACGCCTCTCATGGTCCCGCAGACGCGGGGAAGGGTCTGGCGACGACTCGGCCGAGCTCGAACCGGACGTGTCGTGCAGAGGCGCCAGATAGAGCTCGCCGCTGGAGAGCGCGGACGTGGACTCGTGTATCGTGGTCAGGTTGGCGACGACAGGTTCAGTACGGCTACGCAAGAGCGGACCGGCGGTGCCCGAGGCCCGCGAGCGAGAAGAGGCAGCCAAGGAATTGGACAAGTCCTCCGAAAAGCTGGCGTACACGTCCCGCGAGGACGAAGATACGTTCGGCAACGAGGACTGTCTCGTCACGGCTTCGGGGACAGGCGGTCCGCGCGAGGAGTGACCTGTGGCAGATGGCGATCGAGAATTGTAGGTGGAAGGTAACTCTTCCGAACTGCGACGTTGATAATGCGTCGGCGTGCGGATGATGCTCGATGAGAATGTTGGGTGGAGATCTCCCCTAGATGTGAACGTCTCGGGTTCCTGGGTAAATGCAGCTGACGAAGTAGGACGAGCATCAAGTATCGTGGGCGTAGGAGCCGGATATGGCGGTACTTCGTTCGCCACGGGAGGCTGTGAGCGAGTCCTGATCGGCCAGGAGTCAGTTCGATTAACAGTGCGTTGACTTGAGGTCGAAGGACCAGCGGAGCCACTTCCACCGTGGCTGGTCCTCATGTCAGAGGGATCAGAACTGTGTCTTGCTGGTGCAGTGGATGTGTTATCGTGGGCAGAATACATGTAGTTGGCGTGCGAAGAGGACCTCTCCGGTGTCACGTTGTGCGCTTGAGTACTCGAATTCTCCTGTATCAACCCTCTACTGGTCGATGGATGATCTCGCGTTGGCGTAGACAAACTATCCACCGATCCGGGTCTCCGTCGGTTGAAATCTCGCGTAGGCGTTGCACGATCCCCACTCTCAAGTAAACTCGGCGGATTCCATATCCACGGCGTATGCGGTTCATCGCCATCATATTCTGACGGTTCCTTCCTGGAGACGAGAAAGAAACGACGGCGTGCGTCTGGTCAGCGTGCGATCTACCATGGGGTGTAGATGCCAGGTTGCCCGAATGAGAGACCGGAACGCACCTCTTGACCATGCCCTCGAGACCCAAACCATTGTCAGACAACTTGGTATTCCAATAACTCGGCGAAGGTGGTTTGGGTACGCGCTTGTATGGGTTGAACTGGGGGGGGAACCATCCGACGCCGGGTGCCCAGGGCTGCTGCGGATTCTGCATATTACTTGCCTGCGGGTTGTACTGCCAGTATCCGGCGTTCCAACGAGGATGTGTCGCCGCTCCGCCAGGCATCGGGGGAGGGCCTGGATAACCTGGAGGAAATGCAACGTTGCCGCCAGGTGGCCAGCTGCCCGTCCATCCCTGAGGGGGAGGTGCTTGCTGCGGGGGCTGCATGAGCTGCGGGTTCGGATGCCATCCCTGTACGATTTGTGAGGCCATCGACAAGAGATTGTAGTACTTGCAACGACGCTATCTGGTGAGATGAGCATCGATTGAAAACGGGTATCACAAGAATAAAACTCACACAAGCGAGGCCCTGGTTCACAATAGAGAGGACAATTGCTCGACGAATCCAAAAGATAATGGGCGGCACGGGGCGACTTGGAGGCGTATTGGACAATACGACGGCGGTAACCAGGTCGCACCACGTTCGTTAGCGTGGTTATATAGTGGCACAGCGGCCGCAACGTTGTAGTCCGTTCTACGGGTAGCCGTTGAGCCGGTCAGAACCAGTACAGTGCTGGTGAGCGACTTGTATTTGGCACGGCGACACTGCCAGCTTCGAGCAGCAGCAGCACAGCCGAGCGGATATAGCTGAGCGAGCGAGTATGTACACGAGCCCCCGCGCACCGTGTGCTGTCTCGATCCTTCCGAAGTGTTCCTATTCAGCCATGGCAACCTTTGCTTCCGAACGGACACACTTTCGGAAACATCAAAAGCATCACTCAAGTTATGACAATAACATTCTTCGCCCAAAACTACATTCAGAGTCCGGGGTCCATGTAGAGATAGCTAAAAATTGACACAATCACATTATAATGATGTCCAATCAATGTCCAAAGTGAGAAGAAAACATAAAGTATGGGAGATATCTACGGGGGTGAATGCTGCTCAAGCACAAGCACCTAGATCCTTCCACGAACCAGAGGCGTCCCCAGGAGAGTTGGCCTGAGTCCACTGCACCGCAGACCAAAGATGACCCTTGTAAGTGACCCGATTCCCTGTGGTGTACGCCACGGTACTCTGCCACGCGGTAACACCATTGCAATTGGCCTTGTTGTTGACCGGCTGATTGCAGACTCCCCCTGCGGTCCACTGATCAGGGTGAGTGGGTGGGTCATTGTTATACGTCCATTGCTTCGCGGTGAATAATTGGCCATTAAAAATCACCCGATCACCTGCAACATACTACCAACAAGGCGTGTTACATTTAGTCCATTGACCGCCATACTAGACCACATACTGCGAATGCAGACTGCCACTGCTGGATACCATCGCAGTTTCCAGTACCGGGAGATGGGGTGGACGTGGCCGTGGTGGTAACAGTGGTCGACAGGACGGTGCCTGATGCCGTTGTGGTCACTGGTATGATTGTCCCCGAAGCGGTGGCCGAAAAAGTGACCGGTGACGAGGTCGACGAAGAGGTGGTCGATTGCGCAACGCTCACTGGTATGATGGTGGTCACACCGTTGGAAGTGAACGTGAACGACGAAGTCGTGGTCGGCCTGGTAGCCGAAGACGTAGTCGTCACTGAGGTAGAAGTCACGGTCGAGCTCGTCGAGCCCGTCTGCCCAAAAGTAGACGCGGTGGCAGACGTCGGCTGGGGCGACAAAAATGTCTACATTCGGGGACGAGTAAGTCGATCTGAACCCTCTCAAAAACAATCCGAGTGTACTCACAGTGGTGTCACGTTTGACGACAGCGCCGTTGGAGGCGGCGAGCGACGACAAGACAGACAACAAAGCGCAGAGAGTAGAGGGAATCATGGCGAGAAGATCTGGATCAGGGTCGGCGAGTTGGGCAACGCTGGGCCAAGACGAGTGCAGAGGGCGAGGAGTGAAAGATTCACCGTAAGGCCCCTAGGATCGTCTACCAACCCGTTCTTATACTATCACGAATATATTAGCCACTGAGAATGAATGACGACGACCCCAAGATCCCTAAATTTCTACACTGCATTCGGTCAGTCTGGCGTCATACAAATCGTTGAATTGCCACATACCGAGTTCGGGTAGGGGCCACTTTGATCGAGAAAAGGGGCCCTCCAGTAATTAAATCGGGGACGGGCCGAACATGATCGCGAATTCATCCCTGAACTACGCCCGCCAAGACTTTGCACGAAGACCTTGAATGATGCGATAAACATCCCTGAAGGTCGCGTCGACGTTCGTGCTCGAGTGAAGTTTAAAGTCGAATTACTTACACTTTTGCGCGACCGAGTGAGTGGCCTCAAATTCAGAGACCTGCACTGCAGCTATTTGGCCCGGGTAAGTCGCGTCCTCGAGATCCGGGGCTGATTGAAATCGACCATACATCGAGGGCCAAGTATCCCAGTTTTTTCGTCACATCCGAGACAGTGGATACAAAGTCCCGCGCACGTGATTTTATTCACGTGCGCGGCTATGCAAAGCCTAGACTCATTTGTTTAAACACAGCCACATCCAACTGGAACATGTCAGGCGCTTGGCCGCCATTCCAATGCCCCATACCCGGTATGGCGGGGAGAGTAGGACTTGGAAGTCTGGTTTGCACGCGCGCAACTCCTAGCTTTTCACTAGTGCATTCTATTGCCTTCTTCTCCTACAAGTAGGAATGTTCGGTAACTTACATGGCACACGCCGGCAAACAGTTTGTTTCCTACGTCCGGTATGACACCACCTCAGCCGACCGCTTGCAGCATCCATTGTGCGCACATCCCGTTCACGTTGCTCGGTGTGATGTACAATCAATGGTGCTACAGTAGTGAGCGACTCTAATCAGCCTGCATCGCTCGCGACAAACATCTGTGTACATTATGGTATCATTATCTACAGGGCTTTACGCAAAGGATGTACTATATATATACCCTACGTCGAAATCACGGCTATCAAAAGCACCGGTGACCGGCACGAAAAAGCAAAGAGACGTGCGAACGAACGAACAAATGCCTCGCTCACGCGACCGAAACCATTGACAGCTCGTGCTTGGCCCCATCCGTATTGGACTCGGGAATCGCCGCGACGAAGGAAGGCAGGTCCATTGCCTGCACGGAGCCCAGGGTATCCCTCGAAACGTGCTCGTGCGCGCGGTAGTCGTCGGCTTGTTTCAGGTTGTCTCGTCTGTTCAATCTGTCCGCGCGTGCATCAGGCGTCAATGTAGGCGAGCGGGGGGTTACCCACAGCGTCAGGAATGTGAGCGTGTACACTATCTCGCCAAGAAAAGGGATCGGGATTGCTTTGATATGAGCAAGCAGCCTAGGAAACGAAACGAAACCAAGCTACCTTTTCCAAGGCTAAGCTGCAACAACGACCACGCCGCGCTCTGCGGCAATGCGTACCACTTGACCCGGGGCCGTAAAAAAGTTAGGATGACACGACTGATCGTGAGGGGGTGGCAATGACACTCACGAGCACCACCACGATCCCGTGGGATACGCTGCGAGAAGTGGACCGCATGTCAACGAGATGAGTCTGTGCACACTCGAAAGACAAAGAAAAGACGACGCACGTCGTCAGAATACCACGCTGGATGCAGTACATGATCAATCCGTCAGAGAGTTTTGATGTCCTTGTCATCATGGTCAGCCGTAGGGTAGGAACGACATCTCAAGAAGAAAAACAAAAAACAAAAGAACCGAACGACTTACGGTCCTGACGTCGACTTGCCGTCGTAGAGGAACCAGAGGAGGGAGATGGTGATGACCGAGTCCGTCAACGTGACCGACCCGAGCGCAACTGCGACGCCGACCTGCCACACCATGCGTACGTCAAAACACACGGGAGTGCCATGACCCTAGGTAAAGGAGTTCGTCGACGCGTGCGTACCTGAGTTACCAATAGCGCCAACTTGTCCAACATATACAGTGACACGATCGTCGAGATGGTGATGCCTGCACGAGGCCTCATGTTAGCAACCTCAATTACCGGACCTGTGGCGACGCGAGAAAGTACTCGCCTACTCCTGAGACTTGTAGCAGCGAGGCGTCAGAACAAAAGGACACGCTTGGATGCTCGGGTGCTCACTAAATGATAGCGTAGCTAGGGCAAGCTTTTCGAGTGTTAAGTCCAACGACTCGAAAGCGACAGACAGACGTACGATCATCCCTGCTAACCACTTGTTGTGCCTGGAGACTGTGCAGACGCCTTAGGGAGGTCTCGACACGGATAGAGACAGTTTACCCTTGTATATTCTTTGAGTGAAAAAGCTAAGTTAGACATGAGCACCCGAGACGATTGATCAGGAGAGCCCATTACCATTTAACGAGAAAAATAGCAATATCCTAGGAAGGCTTAAGGGCTCGAAAGCCAGGAGGGGGAAAAAGCTACGTACCGAGGCTGTAGACTCGAGCTTAAAAAAAGGATACAGGATGAGCATGAGCTCAGCATGAAGTGGTATGTTTAATTACCACAAGTGGGCTGACAATAAATCGCCGATGTTGGGCTGAACAAACGGAGCAAAGCGACGACATGGTACGCACACATTTGGCCCTACGGGCGTCCTGACGAGTTGCACATACAACCCCCAGACGATGAAAATGGAATCGAGCATGTCTGAGATGCTGTCACGATTTGAGCGAGCGTCAACATCAGCGCATGAGAAATGCAATACCCACAAGACGACATACACCTTTTTTTGCAGCACACACGCTCAACAGAACAAAGTGCGTTACGTGGACGGAGTGAACTCACCACTATTTTGAGAGCGCGGCTGTCATCGTATTTATGAAAGTATATGTACGTCTGCAATGTCTTGAAATGGCAGATTGGATCATGGGTCTGCGAGGCAAAGACGAGTGTGGGATCACTCACGTTTGCGCCAAATAACCTAAGTGCAAGGTGAATCAATCAGCTCCCCCACGACTTGCGATCACAAACACTCACCAAGTTGCCAGGATGGACCCAATGAACATCATTCCCAGCGTATCTGTCGCATACGAGTTTATCACGGCAAGAATATCCGCACCGATGGCAGAGTTGCAAGGACGATTCGTTGGATGAATTAACGTTTAACCTGTGCACACCATCTGGACCTGTGTTTTATCCCCAAGAACGCCGCAACGGTTGTGTCGGAACAAATTCCGGCGACCCTGAGCATTCAACTCGTGGTCGATAAAATGGTGTATTGCTTTTCCTGTGCGTTGTGACCCCCCATGAGAGTCGGCTGGCCCATTGCCTTTCTAAAAAAAAAAAGTTTTCCAAGCCTACGCGAGGCGTATGTGAGGGTCTGTGGAGACTTTGATTGGAAGAGAACTTTATGGTATAGCACCATTCTCCTTTATGCCTTGCTCTACGAGCACTTTCCCCTCATGGGTAGACCTGGACCGTGCCATACTTTCACTGCAAAGACGGGACAGAACCAGTCAACATCACCTCTCCATTAAGACTCGTCACGTAGCACCCGTATCGTACAGGATGGATTACTAGAAGTAAACGTGAATTACTGTGGAGCATGCGAAAGTCACTGGGTGGGACCTCCTAGAAGCACTGCGGAATTTTGTAGACAGTATCCGAGTGTGTCCCCTTTTCCACAGAAGGAACAGTTCTGGTATTCATGGCAAGACTGTACAATGGGGAGGAAGCTGTCGGTACGTGTGGCAGTGCTTATGTTGAGAGACCCGGAAGCAGACCGACTTCGAACTTTCCGACTCATCGCCATGGGCACCGTGACCGTATCGGTCACAAGAGACAGCTCAGCGACTCGTTTGCGTTCACATCAACAGACAAGGGAAGGGTCTGACCCTGCATACGTACGACGGTGGTATGTACCTCGCCGGACGCAGAGTTGAGCTCAGATACTTAAGGGCCACTTTGATCGAGAAATTATAGGGGCTTCCAGCAATTAAATTGGGGACAGGCTGAACATGATTGTGAATTCATTCCAGAACTATGCCTGCATTGGGATCTGCAGTTGTGGAAAGGTGTTATGCTCTTACTTCACACAAGACTAAAAGTTGTCAAGTGATCCATAAAATGATAATATTCTGCAACTAGGAATTTTGGAATGTACAAGCTGAGACTATATACTATCTATTGTAAGGCATGATGTCACTACATGAGAAAATCACATGTAACTATGTCATAGTCCAGACTTGGGCAGAAATAAATAATAAGAAGAAGTGAAAGAGTGGAATATGGCAGAAACATAACATTACTCCCTTCTTAGAGTCATTTGTCCTGGATGACAAATGGACAAGGACTTTTGAAAGGTGAAAAAGTCTGGGGATACCAACACTGTGGTGGAGGGGATGGGTAGAGGAACTTGTAGGCAAATGGGACATTGACATGGGGGATCTTCAGTTTGAATAACCTGATTTTGTATGGGAATGGTAATGTGTGCACATGGGGCAGTGGGGTTTTGTTGGTGGAAAAGTTTAATGGAATCACATGCATATGGTAGGTCCCATGCCTTTATCTATTCATATTCCTCTCAAAAGAATTCTTTCCAGTGTATGAGATATTCTAATTGATTACATTGGATTTAAGAGTTGATGACACTTTCAATTTCTTGTTCAGGTTGTTCTTAAATGATGTCAGGGGGAGAAGGAGTGTATTGTTGTGAAGGGAATTTGGCAGGCTTGAAAGGGAATAATTTACTTTCATTAAATACTAGGTGTACCATTTTTCACCCTTTTGGTAGTTGGAGCTTGTATGCAGATGGTTCAATTTTCTTTTTAACAGGGAAAGATCTATAGTACCTGTCATCAAGCTTCTTCATTGGTTGATTTGTTTTTATATATGCTACATTGACTAACACCAGATCATCTGTCTCATAATCTGGTTGAGCCCTTGTATTTTTTATCATGAACCACTTTCATCTGCTTAGCTGCCTTATTGAGAGTGATTTTTGCCAGCACCTGGATTTCCTTCATTTTTGTCACAAACTGCTTTGCAGATTCATTCCTTAGCTATATCTGATGATTGGTTTGAATTGTTTGTTAATGTCCATAATTTAAAATGAAAGGGGAGAACTTGATTGCCTCCAACATTTTTTGGTTTAAGGCAAATTCTGCTATGGCTAACCAGTCCACCTAGTCCATCTGTTGGTGATTTACATAAATATGTAGATATTATTCTACTTCAGCATTTATTCTTTTTGTTTGTCCATCTGTTTGTGAATGATATGCTATAAAGGGATTGAGAGAAATATATAGTAATTTAGCTAAATCTTTCATGAAAGAAGAAACAAATTGTGATCCTTGGTCTGATATGATTTTTTATGGGGTTCTGTGTAATTTAAATATTTGGTTTTTATATATTTCCACTACTTCTGCAGATGTTATATTATTTGAAATAGGAAAGAGATGTGTTATTTTTGAAAATTTATCTACTACTACTAAGATTGTGTTATGTCCTTGTGATTCTGGTAATGGCCTGATAATGTCTATAAATATTACTTTCCATGGGTTTTCAGGAGAAGTGTGAGGGTTGAGGGGGGTAGTTTGCTCCATCTTTTTGCTTTTAGTTTGTTGGCAGGTGGAACACCCACCTATGAAGTATGTTATGTCTTTTCAAATGGATGGCCAGTGGTAGGTGTTATAGATGAGGGAGTGTGTTCTTTTTATTTCCAGATGGCCTACTATGGGATGGTTGTGGAATTCTTGAAGGAGGGATTCTTGTAATGATGGTAAATTGGATATATAGATTTTATTCTTCCATCAGAGTAATCCATTGTCTCCTTACTCCCACTGGGGTTTCTTTTCCTCTAGAGCTTGTTGTATTGAGGATTCTATCATGTTCATGGCTCCCTTGATCTTTTCTTCAGTGATTGTAAGAGCTTGTTGTATGAAGAATCAATCTGGAAGAAGTACTGAACTGATATTATCAAGTTGAATCCCCTTTTCATAATCTGATTTTTTAGATAGTGGGTCAGCAGGATTCATTCTACTTGGGCAGTGTATGAAGGTGAAGTCATACTCTTGAATATTCTATTGCCATTGGGCCTGTCTTTAGGATAAGTCTTGTAGTTTCTGGAAGAATTCCAGATTCCAATGGTTGATCCATATCTCAAAAGAATGTATACTGCCTAAGAGATAATGTCTCCACTTTTTAAGTGCAAACATGACCCTGAGCATTTCAAGATTACTTGCATGATAATTCCTTTCAGCATCTAGCAATGATCAAGAGGCAAAGGCTATAGAATGTTAGATATCATTTTGTTTTTGAGATAAGACCACTTCTACTTCAAATCCAGATCCATCTGTTTCAACACAATAGGGGTCTTGATTGGTGGGCATTTCCAGCATGATTGCTTTTAATAGTACCTGCTTTAATGATTTGAAGGCATTGGAGCATTCAGATGTCCATATGAATTTCCTTTTTTCAAAAGTAAGAGCATTAAAAGGATGGGCAAGGATTGAGAAATCCTTGACAAAACAATGATAGAAGTTAAGAAAGCCAAGGAATCCTCTTAATTGTTTGCAAGTGGTGGGTTCAGGCCACTTGTCAATAGCTTGTGTTTTTAGAGGATCCATGGCAACTTCATTTTGTGAAACAATGAGGCCCAAGTATTCTGTCTTGATAGATTCAAAACTGCACTTCTCATGTTTCACTAAGAGCTTATTGTCACAGAGGATCTGAAGGACCTCTCTGATAATTCTCTGATGTTCTTCAAGTTTGAACAAATAGATCATGATGTCATTCATATACACTATCACTTTATTCTTATTAATTAACAATTTAAACAAATGATTCATATACATTTGAAAAGTAGCAGGTGAATTTGTCAACTCAAAGAACATGACTAGAGGTTTGAATAAGCCTCTATTGGTGCAGAAAGCCACTTTTCATTCATCTTTCTCTTTCATTCAAATATTATTGTATCCCCATTGTATATCTAACTTGATAAAGTATTTGGCAGTTTTGAGCTTGTCTACCAACTCACTGATGAGGGATAATGAATATCAGTTTCATATAGTGATTGCATTTAATTTTCAATAATCTTGCACTGGACATAGACTACCATCTTTCTTTTTTATGAAGAAAAATGGGGAGATAAAGGGGGATTTGAATGGCCAGATCCATCCTGATTGAAGATTTTCTTTGAGGAAGAGATCAAGTTGTTTCTGCTCTTGGGGAGACAGGTTGTAAGTTTTGTAGTCTATTGTATGATCTCCTGATAATAACTTGATCATATGATCCCATAGTCAGTGTGGTGGAAATTCATCAAATGTTTCCTTGGTGAATATATCTTGATAATCATGAAAATAACTTGGGACCACTTCCTTGAAGGTTTTCTTCTCTTTTGCCATATTGGATTTTGCTGTAATGTTAGTGGAAACATTTCAATAATATTATTTCATATTAATCTGGAAGATCTAATTATTATAGTTTTCTTCTTTTTTAGTAATGATTAATCCTAGTATGTGGTCATTTTGACATCTGAATTTGATTTCAGCATTCTGCCAATTAATCTCTAGATTATGTTGTTTGAGCTAATCATGGCCAAGGAAGATCTGGTTGGTTCCCAAGGTGGTTACTGTCAGCATAATTTGTTTGTGATGATCTTTGACTTTTAGGTTTCCAATCATGAATTGTTTGATCTTTCCACTTAGGTTTGGTGAACCATCTATATTATATACTGGTATCAGTTGCAATAGTTGGTAAGTAGGAAGACCCTTTTCCTTTATGAAATCTTTGTCAATGCTGGACCCAGTACACCCTAAGTCAACAAGGGCCAGAATTTTGAAAGATCATCTGTCAATCATCTCATATACAACCAGTATTTTGAGGGATGACAAGATGGCTCTTTCAGATTTAGATGTGAACTTGGGTTTTCATTGTAATTCTCACATCACCTATTCCATGCTTTGTTTGTCCATATCTTTGAGCTTTTTTATTAGCTTGTCATTGACTTCTCTTATCCTCAAGTCATGAATGAACATTTGGAGTTGTTTCTTCACTTCATATTTCTCTTTCTTGTTTACAGCTTGTTTGATCCACCTTACAGACCATGAGTTGATAGTATTCATCCAATTTCATCTCCTTTGGATGTCTTCTATCCTTGGAAGTTGGTCATCCCTAATTGACTGGGGTAACCTTTTTGTTGCCTCCCTCTATAGGATCTATACTTGTTTCTCACCACTTATCACATTGTGGGTAACCTTTCAGATTCCTATCAATCCAAACTTTCTGTCTGCTTTTTTTGTGGGTGGTAATTCTGGTACCTCCACTACTTCAAGTTGGTAGATCTTTTCTATAATTAACTGGGCTATTTTGTTGCCCTTTTTGACCTCAAAGGGTTCCACTCCTTGGTTTATAAGAAGTATCATCAGATCTCCTCAATAGTCAGAGTTGATTACTCCTGCTCCAATATGTATTGCCTTTTTTACTGCTAATCCCAAATGCAAGGCAATCCTTTCATAGGTATTGTCCAGGATGGCACATTGAATGTTAGTGTTGACTACTACTTGTGCCCAAGCAGGGATGATCTTTTGTTCAGAGGCAAATAGATCCAAGCCTGCAGCTGATTTGGAACCTCTTACTAGGAGTCTGGCCTTCTTTAAAGACCTTTTAACTGGAAGTTTGTGCACTACTTTTATCTGTTGTTCTTGTTTGTTCTCCAGGTCATTCATTCCCTCATTGTTTTTGAGAACAGAGAATTTATTGTATGAAGGAATTACATTTGTGAAGCTAGGTTGACTCTTATCTAACTTCTTTTTCCAAAATCCTCTACTTTTTCTTTCAGGGCTCTATTCTCAGCCCTCAACTCTTCCATCTGCTTCATTATTGCCTCCAGCACTGTCTCCTAGATGGCAACTTCATGAACTTGCTGTCACAGCTTGAAATGAGTTTTATAGAGCCATGAGGCCCTGTATTGTTGGTACAGGTTCTTTGCTTATGCCATAGATAAGTCCATGGGTATGCCTTGTTCTTTGAATGTTCCAACTTGATTTGGATGAATAGGGGCAGGGGACAAAGAAGAGAAGCCTTGTATCTTTTGGGTGGTATCCTTTGTTCCTGTCAACTCACAATGTTCTTATCATAGGATGCTGGAGGGATTTCTCTGGTAGGTATTACCTTACTAGGGGTGGAATTGGAAAAAGTATCCCACCCCTTATTTTCTTTCATTGATTTTAGCCAAGACCTGGTCTGCCTTGGTCAAGGCTGCTTCCCACTCAGCAAATTCCATTTTGTTGAGTAAAGTGGGAAAGGCTCTTTCAATATATTCAATGACTTCATTGCAGATTCCATTCCATATGAGGTTTATAAGAATACACCCATATATTCTTGAGTTCCAGTTGGCTTCTAGAATGAGGTGTTTCATCTGTATAAAGAAGTCTTCAATAGATTTATTCTTTTGTTGCTTTATTGCCAGCAACTTTTTCTCTGCATGGTAGTCCAGGACCACTGGTTGGAAGGTTGCCACCAGTTGTTGTTGAAATTGGCAGATTGTTTTGCCCTTGTGAAGTTCTTCCAATATATATAGGTCAGTGAATCTTTCTGCTATATTGTTTCCTTTCATATATAAGAGGATGATAAAAATTACCTCTCTGTCAGTGGATTTGCAGTCAAACTTTTGGAGGTAGAGTCCAATCTATTGCTGCCATTGGACAAACTTCTTCTTATTGTCAAAGAAGTCATTGGATTTTGCAACTATAGATTTCCTGAGAGGTCATTGCTCATGCAACTTGGGGAATGGAAAGTAGAACAGTGAAGAGAGGTAGTTCTTCTTGAAAACTGAAGAATGGATGGTGATGTGACTTGGTGGTCATATGAAGAAGGGTAAGGTAAGTCTTGTGGCAGCTAGATGCCAATTGGTCATTCAGAAGGAAGCCATTCCAATCATGCAGAGAAAAGGAAGAGAAGGAGGGGTATAGTATGGTGCTTGGGATTGTGGACCAGCCATCAAGGGGTTTGAGCAGAATTGTCAACACCACTCCATATATTCATCCATAAATTGCATGTGGTCATCCCTTTTATAGATCAAGCAAGAGAGAACCAAAGTGGTAAAAGTGGAAGTTGAGAAGCTCCCTGCTCCTAAGGCTATTCAGAGTTCTTAAAGCCCCCAGATGTCTGAAGAGAACCCAAGAGGTAATGAATATGACATATCTGGTAGAAGGTGAGGAGTGAAAAAATGCAGGAACATATTGTCTGGGGCTATAGAAGCACACCTAAGCTGAATGCAGGGAAGGGGGTGAGAGTACAAAGGATAAGACTCTTGATCATCTCTCTGTGAATTAAAATCTTGATCTGCAAGAGTTAATAATAAGAGGAAAAGAGGAGAAGTTAATATGGGATGATGATTGATTGGAATATCTGCATGACATTTACAATGCAAAGGCTGACCAGTAATCATGTGAACCATGGGGAATAGGTATCATCTTCTCCCAAATATATTTGAGCTTCAACATCCAGAAACCCCCCTTATATACTATGGGGACAGCAACATTATTCTTATTCAATATGCTGGACAAGCATATAACTAGTATTTCTATAAAGTACTATACTCTGAGCTTCATGCACTCAACAGTTCTCTCTTAAGCCTAGAATCTGGCTATGCACAGCAGTTATAATAACTAGAACAGCAATAGTTCCAGCAAGAGGAATGGGATGGGTTGATCACTTGCAATACCAAAATGATTGCAAGGGCAAATGAGTAAAGGAAAAGTGGGTAGGAAGAAGGGTTGAATGGATTAGTTGCAGAATAATGTTATGCTCTTACTTCACACAAGACTAAAAGTTGTCAAATGATCTATAAAATGATAATATTTTGCAACTAGGGATTTTGAAATGTACAAGCTGAGACTATATACTACCTATTGTAAGGCATGATGTCACTACATGAGGAAATCACATATAACTATGTCATAGTCCAGACTTGGGCAGAAATGAATAATAAGAAGAAGTGAAAGAGTGAAATATGACAGAAACATGACAAAAGGCTTGCATGACGACCCTGAACGATGCTCTTCAAGGTTCATTAATGACATTCGTGCTTGAGTGAATTTTCAACTTGAAGTAGTCATACTTGCTCTTTGTGCGACTTGCAGCAAGTAACCACAAATTAGTGCGGTGATTCATAGGGCCAGCATTCCAGTTTTTTTTGTCATCCGACCAAGTCCTGTGCATGTGATTTATCACATGTATGGTCAACATTTGTCTGAATACGGCACACCCTGTCTCGATGCTTGTTAAACTCTGATCCATTTCCCACAAAGACTGTTCCAGAGTGACATGAGACATTATCCTACATCATATGTCCAGACTCTACGTCATCCTACATCATACATCCAGACCCTACGTCATCCTACATCATATGTCCAGACTCTACGTCATCACTACATCATAACATGTGTATCTTAGTATATAATAGTAAGTAGTTGCTTGTACGATTCCCTAGTTGCAGAATAGTATTACTTTTGCACATATTTGGGCATCTTCAGCCTAAGTGTGAGTAAGAGGTATAATATTATTCTGCAACTATCCCATCACTCCCAAACCACTCTACCCACCTCCCCTTTTATTCTTTGCTCTCGTATTGCTGCTTAAGCATACAAGCAATCATCATTTCCCACTCTCCTCTAAGCCATTGCATACAACACAGCGGTCTTACTATCTCAAGGTGCTGTATATAGCCAGATCCCAGGCTTAAGGGAGATCTATTGAGTGCATGAAGCTCAAGGACTAGCACCCTAGATCCACACTATACATACGCTCATCTGGTGTAATAAATAAGGATAAAGTTGCTGTTCCCCATAGTGCATTAGGGATGGTTTCCAGGTGACATCGACCCGAGTGTATCCGGAGGGAGATGATACCTGTCCCTCGAGGTTCGCATGATTACCTCTCAGCCTTCACGCTGTTCACATCATGCAAATATTCCACTCAACCATCATCCCACTTTCTGGCAGCATCTTCCCCTTCCCTCAATTTTGCCTTCTCTCCCCTTCCCTTTGATTTCGCCTCTCGCAGATCAAGATTCTTACCCACAGAGCTCTTCCAAAGACAGAGCACCCTCCTCCATCCCATTCCCGCCTTCAGTATCTGTGAGCTCTTGTAGCCAGGTACAATGCACCCTCTCTCCCCCACACAAAAATGTCCACTGAAGATGTTTATTCTTCGATGTGGAACCCCTGCACCACAACCCCCATCGCACCTGAGGCAGACTCGCCTCAAATAACCCCACAATCTGGTCCTTCAAGGGCTGCTTCCACTACCCCCACCTCAGACTACGGCACAGATGAGCACATCTCATACATGTCAGAATACCTCTGCTGGTACTGAGCATACCAAATCTCTCCTGCGTAAGCTGGGCCGCAACTTCAAATGCCTTGGCTCATGCCTCCTCCTCTCCCCCCCCTTCATACCATTGGAGCAACACCAAGGAATGCAAATTGGCATCCTGCAACAGCTTGTCTCCTTACGGTGAGATCCACAAGCCCATTTGCCGCTATTCCCCAAAGGCCAACCGTGGTCTCCCCAACTCCATGCAGGGTGTTCCCATTGCCCCTTCTCTGTCATTCCCCCTCACCAGCTACTGAGAGCCATAGACCACTCGGAAAATCAATCATAAACAAGCCTGATAATTATGATGGGCAAAAAGAAACATTTGTATAATGGGCCCAACAAATAGGGCTTTACCTCCAAGGGTTCAACTGATTCCCATTGGACCAAGAGGCAATCTTAATTGTCCTATCATACATGAAGGGCAATAACCCAGCAGGTTGGTTTGCCAATCTTTACACACTCGAGGAACTCTCCCAGGGGGAGTCACTCAAAGATTTCCAATGGTACCTTGAGCGCACGTTTCAACCAGCAGCCCTGGACCACCAAGCCAAAAAGAAACTCCTTGCCATTTAGCAGGAGCACACTGAGTTCATCAAAGACTTCTTCATGTGGATGAAGCATTTGATCATTGAGGCTGGATGGTCAACACAAGTATATAGGCGAATGCTTGTCAACCTCATGCGGAATGGCCTCCACAATGAAATTGTTGAGTATGTCAAAAGGGCCTTCTCACAATACCTCGACTCCCAACAATACGACGAGTGGGAAGAAGCATTGATCAAGGCTGATCAAGTCTTGACAGAGATCAACGAAAGGAAGAAAGGCAGCAACTACTTCAGTTGCTTCAGGCCTCAGGGGGCCCCAATGGGAAACTCTCCCAGTACCCCTCACATCCAAGTGGTGCAAGATGCAGGAACAGGAGGTACCGCCCAATGGGCCTATCCCCCTCCTCAATCATATCCACCCCCTTGTCTGCTCCCCACTCCTCCACAAGTGTCCTTGGAATTCCAAAATCCCAATCCCGCCCTGGTCCACCCAAACCAGATTGGAACATTTGGTGGACAGGGTGTCCCGATGGACATTGGCACAGCACATGCCAAAGGACTCTGCACAAGGTGTGGCAAGCCATGGCCTTGCAAAGAACACTTCAAACTGTAACAGCAAGTATGCGAGGTCACAACCAAGGACATGGTGCTGGATGCCATAATGAAGCAGTTGGAGGAAATCAAGGCCGAAAATAGGGCTTTGAGAAAAGAAGTTGAGGATTTTCGGCAAGGAGATTAGCTAAGGGTCAGGCTAGTCTCAATAATGTAGTAGCATCAAAAAACAAATATTCTGTTTTAACCGTTGATGCTATGAGTGACTCCAACAACCCTGACAAAACACTAGTAGAGGAAATAGTACGGATGCTGCCTGTATGAAGGTCCTTCAAAACTGCCAAACTCCCCACCCAAGGATCTGAGTCAGCTGCAGGCTTAGATCTTTATGTATCCAAAAGTAAGGAAATCCTGGCTCTAGCACAAGCCATCGTAAATACCAATATACAATGTACTATCCCTGATGATGCCTATGGCTGAATCGCTCCAAGGAGTGGGTTGGCTGTAAAGAATAAAATTCATGTCGGAGCCAGAGTAATAGACTCTAACTATTGAGGGGATCTAATGATCTCTCTCATCAATCAAAGCACCAAACCGTTTAAGGTGCAAATGGGTGATAAGGTTGCCTAATTAATAATCAAAAAAATCCATCGTCTCAAAGTAGTGAAGGTAGCAGAATTACCAATCACGAAAAGAGCAGATCAGGGATTTGGATCAATGGGAATTCAAGTTATCAATACAAAACCCCGAAAGATCCTCAAAAGAAATAACAATTCAGTGGACATTCCTCTCAGAAGGGAATCCACTGAAGGTTCCTCTTCACTCAAAAATAAGCCTAAAGTCACAAACAGGCAAAACTGGGTGAATATAATTGATCCCTGGTCCATCAAATGGATCCAAAGGCAGGTGAACGAACAATTCCCGAAGCGAGCAAAAGAGCTTCTAGGAGAGTTTGTACACCCAGATAGACACAACGAGATCGACGATGACCTGTTGATCCACTTGAAGTCAATGGAATTGGAAGTTACTCAGCTCATGCTTCAAGAACTCCAATGGAAACCGACTCATGTGAACAGGAGACAGGAAAAGAAGTTGAACTCATTAGAAAAAGACGTAGAGGTGGAATTTAACAACCACCAAAAATTCCTCATCACTGCGCTTGTAGATTCAGGATGCACAGGGTCAAGTATAGATAAGACCTTCATGAAAGAAAAGGGAGTCCCTACACATAGGCTTCCAAGACCCATCCCAGTCTACAATGCCAACGGAACCTCTAATTCTGCCAGAAATATCAAAGAATTTGTGATGGTAAAACTAACAGTTGAAGACCGAAAAGAACAACTACCCCTGGCAGTAACCACCCTAGGAACCAACTCCATATTCCTCGGGCATAACTGGTTGAAAAGAAACAACCCAACAATCAACTGGTCACAAGGAACCCTCTCTTTCCCCAATGAAATCCTGCCAGCAACCTCCTTCACCAACAACGATGAAACAGAAAGGCTATTCATGATCAACATCCATAACTACCATAATGTCGCCACCAATATTGCTGCTGTGGTCAACCAAGCCAAAGCAAAAAAAACCTTTTGAGAAGCAGTCCCTGCCAGCTATCATGACTATGAGGATGTATTCACCAAGGAAACATTTGATGAACTTCCACCTCATCATCCATGGGACCACACAATCAAGTTGCTACCTGGGAATCACTCCATCAATTGCAAAATGTATAACCTCTCCCCAGTTGAACAAAAGGAACTCAACATCTTCTTAGAAGAAAATCTCTCATCAGGACGGATCTGCCCATCCAAATCCCCATTCACTTCTCCTTTCTTCTTCGTAAAAAAAAAGGATGGTCAGTTGAGACCAGTACAAGATTATCGGAAACTAAACTCGATTACTGTCCAGAATAGATATCCCCTACCTCTAATAAATGAATTAGTTGATAAGTTGAAGAAAGCTAAATACTTCACTAAACTCAACATCAGATGGAGATATAATAATATTCAAATGAAGGAAGGAGACAAATGGAAGGCAGCCTTCTGCACAAACAAGGGCCTCTTCAAACCCCTTGTAATGTTCTTTGGATTGACCAACTCCCTGGCCACATTCCAGACGTATATGAACCACCTGTTTAGATCATTAATTAATCAGGAAAAAGTAATAGTGTACATGGATGACATCATGATTTATATGGCCAATCTTAAAGAATATAGACAAATAGTGCGAGACATCTTGCAAATCCTAAGGGAAAACAAATTGTCGGTTAAACACAATAAATGTGACTTTGAGGCAACCCACACCGAATATCTGGGACTCATAGTTTTGGAAAATGAAGTTGCTATGGATCCAACAAAAATCCAAGCAATTGAATCCTGACTAGAGCCAACCACCAGGAAACAATTAAGGGGATTCCTTGGATTCCTAAACTTCTACCGACAATTTGTAAAGGACTTCTCTTCCATCACTCAACCACTCAATGCTCTCATGTCAGAAAAATCAGAGTTTAAGTGGAATGCAATTCACTCACAAGTGTTCCAAGAACTCAAAAAGACATTACTAACTGCTACTACATTGGCAATGCCAACCAACAAAGACCCATATCATGTCAAAACAGATGGATCTGGAGTAGGATTGGGAGCCATACTCTCCCAAAAACAAAACAATATTTGGCACCCCATTGCATTCGCATCACAATCCCTTCTGGAGGCCAAATGTAACTATCATGCCAGTGACCTTGAGATGGCAGGAGTTATGTTTGTGCTAAAAGAATGAAGACACTACCTCCTCGGTGCCTGACACCCCTTCAAGATCTGGACCGATCACAAAAACCTAGAGTTCTTCCACAAACCCCAAGACTTATCTTGCCAACAAACCTGTTGGCAACAAGATATCCAGGAGTACGATTTTACTTTCATACATCAGCCAGGAAAAACAAATCCCACTGATCCTCTGTCCCGGAGGTCAGACTATGAAAAGGGGGTAGAGCTCAACAACACCAGCTCAATCCTCCTTTCTGAACACCTTTTCACTCCAATGGAAGCCAAACTCACAAGATCCCTCTCCACCAACAAACAAAAAATCAAAAATGCCCAGAACATGGTGGAACCAAAAGTAAGAAAAGCTCTGAAGGAAGGACGACCTGCATGGAAAGTCAACCAAGAAGGACTCATCAAATGAAAGGATAAGATATACGTTCCGAATCTCCCTTTCTTGAGAACATCCCTTATTCAACAATTTCATGATCACCTGATAGCGGGACACCCCGGAGAGAAATGAACCCACTCTCTCCTAAAGAATACTTACTACTGGCTATCGATGAAGAGCGACGTCCAAGCATTCGTGAAAGGATGCTTGATTTGCCAAAGGACCAAACCAAAAACAACCAAACAAACCACCCCACTACATCCTCACAATATCCCAGAAAATCCGTGGGAGGTAATTTCGGTTGATATCATTGGTCCACTACCAGAATTGAAAGGACATAATGCAATATTGGTGGTAGTAGATAAATTTTCGAAGATGATTCACGTGTTCCCCACCACTAACAACATCGCCTCCAAGGCTGTGGCAGAAATATACCATGATAACATCTTCAAATTACATGGAACCCCAAAAAAGATCATTTCGGATCGAGGACCCCAGTTTGTATCCTCATTTATGAAAGATCTTTTATCTCTCCTCCGAATAGAACTAAATCCATTCATGGCCTACCACCCTCAAACTGATGGACAGACAGAAAGAATGAACGCAATGATAGAACAATACCTACATATATATGTAAATTATAGACAAACGGACTGGGCAGATTGGTTAGCTATAGCAGAATTCATGATAAATCAACAGACCAGTGAAATGATGGGTTTCTCTCCTTTTATTTTAAACTATGGATATCAACCTACTATACAGATCGCCCCACCAAGAAGCTGGATGACAGATATTATGGACCTTTCAAAGTTGTAAAGAAAGTCGGAAAAGGAGCTTACAAGCTAAAGTTGGATCTGAAGTGGAAAGAGATACACCCCGTAATCAATGAATCACGTATCTTCCCCTACCACAAGCCAACTAATCTGGAGCAACAAATAGTACCTCCCATATCTGATGTAATAGATGGTGAAGAGGAGCATGAGGTGGAACGAGTCATTGATTCATGGGTCAAATGTGGACAACTTGAATACCTTATACATTGGAAAGAATATCCCCGAGAGGAATGGGAATGGATAAAGGCAACTGAGTTAACTCACACAGTGGAGGCCATCAAAGAATTCCACCATCAAAATCCTGATGCTCCATGGGCTCACATAACTATTCCAGCCTGCACCAATCAGGTAAACACCTCTGACCCTCCATGCAGCTGCTCTATCTGTCGTAAAGAACCCACTCCTATCCTGACCACCTCGGTACTCTCTTCACCCGACTTCCTTGCTTTCCAAAAGGGTATTGCTCACCATTTGGGACATCTGGCCATGAAAAGGGGGTAATGTTATGCTCCGATCCATTTCCCACAAAGACCGTTCCAGAGTGACATGAGACATCATCCTACGTCATACATCCAGACCCTATGTCATCCTATGTCATATGTCCAGACCCTACATCATCCTACATCATACATCCAGACCCTACATCATCCTACATCATACATCCAGACCCTATGTCATCACTATGTCATAACATGTGTATCTTAGTATATAATAGTAAGTAGTTGCTTGTACGATTCCCTAGTTGCAGAATAGTATCACTTTTGCGCATATTTGGGCATCTTCAGCCTAAGTGTGAGTAAGAGGCGTAATAATGCTGCAGATCGACGTGGCATAGTCACAAGCGAATGAAACATTCACCCGGGCCTTGAAACACACATGGCACAGTCACCACTCTGTTAACCCCCAGCGCAGTGACTCAACCGCCCGCTCGACCCTGACTTGCAGTACGGACAACCGCGCTAAGCTACCTGATCCACATGGAGTTGTCAAAAGCACGCTCGTACGCGCATCTCACTAGGCATCCTCTCTCGCCTTCAACCTTTCCGACAAGGACGAGTGCTCGGCCACGTAGTAGTACACCGTACGCGCTAGCAGAGTGTTTTATTCCTGAATACCAGCATCCGCTCCCCAATATCTCTGCAAAACAATCTGTTCGGATTCCGGATGTTTTCCGACGAGTTCACGGCGGTGATGGTAACAACTCCACGCTAGTCGACCGCTTGTACCATCCAGCGCTCGACGTGGTGATCCCACGTCCCGTCCGGAGCGATGTACGATCAACAGTGCTACAGTAGCGAGCGACGCCAATCACCTGCATCGCTCGCAACAAGCATCCACGTACATTGTCCGAGTGTTCAGCGATTATGGTACCATTATCTACAGGTCTATTACGCAAAGGACGTACTGTATATATACTCTACATTGCACACAAACAAGCGAAGAGCGAAGAGAGCAAGAGAGAGAAAGGGGCGGGAAAACGAACAAACAAATATCTCGTTCACACGACTGAAACCATCGGCAGCTTGTACTTGGCCCCATCCGTATCGGACTCAGGAGCCGCCGCGACAAACGAAGGCAGGTCCGTCACTTGCACAGATCCCAGGGTGTCCCTCGAAACGTGCTCGTGCGCGCGGTAGTTGTCGGCTTGTTTCAGGCTGTCTCGTCTGTTCAATCTGTCCGCGGGCGGGCGGGCGTTAGTCGTCGATGCGGGTGAGGGAGGGGGGTGGGTTTGTTTACTCACAGCGTCAGGAATGTGAGCGTGTACACTATCTCGCGAAAAAGACAAAAAAAGGGTTCGGGTTCGCTTCGACGTGAGCGAACAGTCTAGGAAACGAAACGAAACGAAATGCACCTTTTCCAAGGCTAAGCTGAAACAGCGACCATGCCGCGCTCTGCGGCAACGTATACCACTGACAAGGGCCGTAAGGGGTTAGCATGCATTAATGCGACGTGGGGCGATGTCGCTCACGAGCACTAGCACAATCACGTGGGATACACTGCAAGAAAGCGGAGCGCATGTCAACGAGACGTACACGAAAAAAAGGAGGCGACAGGAATGGTCAACGTACGTCGTCAGAATACCGCGCTGGACGCAGTACATGATCAGCCCGTCCAAGAGCTTCGACGTCCTTGTGCATCGTGGTCAGCCGTAGCGTAGGGACGACATTACAAAAAAAGAGCCAGACGACTCACGGCCCCGATGTTGACTTGCCATCATAGAGGAACCAGAGGAGGGAGACGGTGATGACCAAGTCCGTCAACGTGATCGACCCGAGTGTGACTGCGAGACCGACCTGCCGTGCCGCGCGTCAATACACACAGACATACATGAGAGCGCAGAGACCCTCAAGTGAGGAATTCGTCCACGCGCGTACCTGGTCCACCATCAACACTGGCTTGTCCAACATGGATAGCGATACGATCGAAGAGATGGTGATGCCTGCACGAAGGACCGGGCCACATGTCAGCGATCTTGTTGGGCCTGCGACAACATGAGAAAGCACTCACCTATTCCGGAGACTTGCAGAGGCGCATCAGAACAGAAGACACGCTCGGACACTCGGAAGCTCACTAAATCCTATTGTGGCTAGGCCAAGCTTTTCGAGTGGTAAGTACGACTCGAAAATGGCCGGACCGACAGACGTACGATCACTCCTGTGAGCCACTTGTTGTGCCTGGAAACTGCAGACGCTTTAGGGGGGGATCTCGACATGAGCAGAGACGGTTCACCTTTATATACACTTTGAGCGAAAAAGCTAAGCCAAGCATGAGCACCCGAGACGATCAATCAGGAGAGCCCGTTACCATTGAACGACGAAGATAACGACATCCTAGGAAGGAGTCAAGATTCGGAAGCCGAGGGGGAGAGACTACATACAGAGGCTGTAGACTCGAGCTAAAAAAAAAACAGACAGAATGAGCATGAACTCGGCATGGAGTAGTATGTTTAATTACGACGAGTGGGCTGAGAATACGTCGCTGACGTTAGGCCAAACGATCGGAACAAAGCGACGCGGTACGCACATATTTGGCCCTACGGGCAAGATCGAAGTCCTAACGAGCTGCACGTACAACCCCCAGACGATGAAAATAGAATTGAGCATGTCTGAGATGCTGTCACGATTTGAGCGAGCGTGAAATTGGCTTACGAGAAACGCGATACCCACAAGACGACATATACCTGTTGCAGTATGCGCGCTCAAAAGAAAAAGTGCATCACGCGGGCTGGGCGACTCACCACTGCTTTGAGAAGGCGGCTGTCGTTGTATTTCTGAAAGTATATGTACGTCTGCAATGTCTTGAAATGGCAGATCAGATCATGAGCCTGCAAGGCGAAAAAGACGAGCGAGGTCGCTCACGTTTGCGCCAAATAACCTAAGTGCAATGCAGATCGATCAGCTCCCCGAGACTTGCGATCACAGGCGGTTCACAGGCAGTCCGACGCGACACTCACCAAGTTGCCAGGATGGTCCCAATGAATATCATCCCCAACGTATCCACCGCAAAGACATTCTTCATGATGGAATTCCCGCACCGATGTCAGAGTGGAGGTCGATTCGTTGGACGAGTTGGTGTTTAACCTGGCACCCTCTGTACCCGTGCACACCACCCGAACCTGTATTTTTATCCCCAAGAGCGCCACTGTGTGTCAGAACTAGCTCCGGCGGCCCTGAGCACTTGCTCGTGGTTGATAAAATGGCGCATTATTTTTCCCTGGTGTTGTGAGTGCCTATGAGGGTTTGTCCAGGGACCTGACCGTAGTCGGCCGCGACTAGAAAGCGTGCTTGTTACGTTGCCCTTGAGAAAAAAGTTTTGCGAGCCTTCGCAAGGCCGTTAGCGGAGGCTCTGATTGGACGAGAGCTCTATAGTACGATAGATTGCCCTTTATGGTCTGCTATACGACCTTTCGCTCTCCTCTCTGAGGTAGACATGGACCATGCCATATGTGTTTTTTTTTCATACAAGACAAGATTTGCCTCTCCAAATCTGAATTATATCTCGTGGTGAGAGGCAAATCAGATGAGATGGACTAGAAGCAAACGCGAGTTATTGTGGGGCGTACGAGAATGGGTGAGAACTATAAGTTACTATCTCTGGCAAGCGCTGCGGAAGTTTGTATACAGCTCATCGAGTGTATTTCTTTTTCCTCAGGAGGAATAGCCCCGTCGTTCGGGAGGGAGCCGTCTGTACGTGCGGCAGTGCTTACTATAGGGTCTCAAGGTTGACGTTGAGGGACCGAGAGACAGGGAAGCAGACCAACATTGAACTTTCAGACTCATCGCCATGGGCACCGTTACTGTATCGGTCATAAGAGACTGCTCGGCGACTCGTTTGCCTTCACATCAACACAGCCGAGTGAAATGCGTAGTAGTACGGACTTGAATAGACAGATGAGGGGGGGCGTCTAACCCTGCATAGGTACGACGAGGGTAGAGAGTCGTTTGTACCTCGCCCGATGCAGAACCCCGAAGGCGGTTAGTATAACGACTGTGACGAAAGCCGTTGTCCCCCTTCTGGCCGTATACGTCACCGTGTCTCACTACAGAGATGCGCAAGGAGATGTGCGATGAGCCCTGTGACCATTCCTCGCACGTACAATTCAGAACTTACACGGCGGATCGCCGAGGGAAATCCGACGAGATATACGGTTTGATACGGATCTCAAAGCGTGTCCGATTCGGGCGTCCAACTGTTCAGCTTGTTTCCCTGCCACCACAGGCCCGGTCTGCCCCCGGTGGACACGTCTGTCTCAGAGAGAGGATATGCAGAGGGGATCCGTTCCCAACAAAACGCGAGGGGCGTCACGAGTTGAGTCAGCGTCGGGTTGGGACATAGGGAACTGATCCCCGGGTCGCTCGCTAGCACGGCAGACTCCGGCGATAGAGAGGGAGGTGGGAGGTGGACGAGGAGAAAAGGGACCGTCGACTGGTACGCATGCAAGACGGTCGCGCGTGAAAAGGGACTCTCTGAGAGCAAAAGAGCGACGGTAGGGTAGGACGAGGAGGAAGTGGACTGAAGATGCCACACGCCCTCCATTTCGCGCACGTACTTGGGACTGAATTTCTTCTTCTCGGCCTTGCACTGTGCGAGGACGCGGAGACGCCTTCGCAGTAGGCCATTTGAGTCTGGCAGTGCGCCGGGACTGTCTTTGTTGGTCGCAAAGGGCAGCCACCACCACCCGACGAGGTCTATCCCGCCGTCTGACTTGCCACCGACGCGGCGCAGGGCCATGGAAAGATGGTCCTGCAACAGCTCCAGTGAGCGCCGTTCAAAGGCTGCCCCGCGCTGGACAGCGGACAACATGAAGGAGTGGAGGGGTCGCAAGGGGGTCGACCGGACGTTTGCGGAAGTAATACCCGAACTCACGCTTGAACAACTTGAACGTTGTCTGCCATGTCCTAGTGAGTCTCCTTGTCGTGTCGCACGATGAGCACCCATTTTTGTTGACCACCCTCGTGTACAGCGTCATCTTCGGTCGCAGCATCAAAAACGAGTACCTCACGCTGGGTACGCTATTCACCGTCGGTGCAACCGTGTTTGCTTTGAAGGGTGGAAAGAAGGACGCCGTCTCTGCTGGCAAGCCTCTTGCAGAGCGGGTCAAGGACGCAGTGCCCATCAAGGCCGAGTCCAGGTGCGTCGCATTCTCGGTCGTAAAGACAAAACTGACCCGTGACGATGCCAGCGAGGAAGAGGAATTGTAAGTGCTATCATTTTTGCCTCGCACGTAGCCACCCTGGACGATTGTCTTCTGACGCGCAGGATGAACAGTATCAAAAACTTTATTGCAGAGGCGGACAAGGATGGGTCGTCATCACATCATTGAGCTCGCCGTTACGGATGTATTAGCTTTTCGAATATAGACCTTGTTCTTTTCTTTTTACATTCTTGTTTCATCGCCTGCTCGCTATTTGACACGACGTGCTCGTTTACACATTGAATTTTTCGTTGCTGTCACCGCTACCAGTCTCCACCGGGACGCTCTTTTCGACGACGACGCTCATGCAAGACATGCTCCCTTCACCACCAACCTCGCCCAGGCCAGCAACGGTGCGCGTACCCCTGACAAGACCCGCCTCGATAGCAGGCGCTCAAGGTCATGTGAAGAACATGCCCAGCCTCATCACTGCCCACCTAGTGGGCTCTGAACTCGAAATGAAGCCGAGCCCGACCATAACCACTACCGCCAAACGGCGACAGTCATCTATCGCATATTACACACCTTCTTCGCCCTCTCCGTGGAGTCCAATGAACAGAACGCTCTCGTCTGGCGTCGGTGACGGTGAGGCTGTCGCGGTGAACGGCAAGGAGACAAAGAGGTCGAGTCTCATCTTGAGCTCGCGTACACCCTCGGCGCGCGAGAGCGTCTCTTCCTTGGATGTGGGCGGTCCAGGCGAACGAGAACCTCTGACGCTGGTCGAAAGGTGAGCGTGCTTTTTATAATCTAGGCGCGCTTCGTTGGAGTGGCCATAACGTGTCCCAACTCTATTCGCTTCGTCTTCCTGACTCTGACTTCCCGCTGGACCAGACACGCAGATCTACTACACTTGATCGCACACAAGGAGCGCCGATGTCTCGAGCTTCGTGATCAACTCATCGCACACGAAAGAGAGTTGGCAGAACGTGCGTCTCTTCCAATACGGTTGCAATGGAACGCTGACGCACAACACTTTGCCACAGTCAAACGCAGATGGGGGCGTATCGTCAACCACAATCACGATCCCCTTTCGAATCCACCCCTCACTGCCGGCATTGGTGGTACTGCCCTCGATGGACTGAAAGAGGGTGTTCGGATGATCGCTGCAGGTTTCAGCGACCTCAGTGGGGTCATCCACGAACTCGAGCACAACGAACGGCCCACGCATGTACCCGGCGACGATGACAAGGCGCGCACGAAGCGACCAGGCAGTGAACACCTCTCGGTAGGTTCGATGTCCTCTATTCAAGAAGCCACGCCCCATGCGCACGAAGAGGAAGCGATGACGGTAGCCATGACGGTCACGACTACGCCCTTGCTCAATCGGGCTGGCAGTCTCAATAGCCGGATACACCGACGAATGTCGCGTGTCACTAGCAGGGAGCAGACGACGGGCACAGACGGGTCTGTCTCACCACCCGTTCAGAGTCCCAAATCGTCGTCGGATTTGGACGTGGGCATGTCGGTCATACTTGCCCCAAGCCCGACGCTCGTGCCGGGATCGCCCAAGTCTGTAGCGATGGAATCGAGGCAGGTGCCCATGCCCACGTCCCCAGGGTCCATGTCGTCCTGGATGGACAGCATGGGTAAGAAACTGAGCGGGCTACAACACAGTCAAACGTACGACTGCTCACCGATTCGTTTTTTTTCCTTACTGTTTTTTTTTTCAGGTTCTCGAAAAGTCAGAAGCGTGCCTCGTTGCTATTGGCAGGGGTGTCTGGCACAATTAGCGCTGCCCTTTCCCCTGGACCGATCGCTACGACGCCTGCACCTCTGCCGACATTGACGACGCCGCGGGTGTCGTCCCCGTTGTCTGCCAAGTCGTCCCTGGACCGTCGACCGTACCCATCTTACAAGGCGATGGAAGACTGGCTGGACGACGACGAGGAACAGACGGCTCATGCAGGCGAGGTGTTAATACCAAAGTCGGTGGCCAGTACGCAGTCAAAGGACACCTCTTTCGACGACGATTGGAACTGGTAGTGTAATTTATCACATGTGTAGTAGTAGTAGTTGGATCCGAATGCGAGACTCATCATCGATAATGGCGGTCCTGTCCAAGATCCTTCGCCAGCCTAGCCAGAGAAAGGGACTTCTCTTCCTCCTCGCCGCCTTCCTCGTCTGCAGGTCCGCATTTCTCCCTTCCTCCTCCTCCGCCGCCGCACTTTCCAAACCAGATCGCCGCACAAACGACGCTGATTTCTTCCCACTCCAACGCGACAAAAAGTCGACGCTTTCGCTCTCGTTCTTGCACCAGTTCAGGTCTCTCTTGCGCATCGTCATCCCTTCCGTTCGTTCGCCCGAGACCCTCTTGCTCGTCGCCCATTCCTCCTTTCTCGTCTTGCGCACCGTCCTTAGCGTCGTCGTCGCCAAGCTCGACGGCCGCATCGTCAGAGACCTCGTCCGTGCAGATCTGCATGGTTTCCTCCGCGGTCTCGTTCTCTGGTTCGCTCTGGCTGTGCCGAGCATCTACACCAACGCCATGGTTCGTCTGCTTGCGTTGTTGCAACATAACCTACTCACAGACACCACCCCCCCGCTAGATTCGTTACCTTCAGTCTCAATTGTCGCTTCGTTTCAGGGGTCGTCTCACCCGCTACATACACGATCTCTATCTTTCTCATTTTCGCTACTATCGCGTCCCTCTCCAGGGCATCGATCAGTACATCACCGCCGACGTCGAAGCCTGGTCCGAAAGCATCGCTGGCATATAGTCTGTATCCCCACTCCCGATATGAGCACTTCTAACCTGCGGCCATGACAGTGGCAATCTGATGAAACCCTCTCTCGACCTCCTCCTTTTCACCTCACAGCTCTCGCGGTCTCTCGGCTTCAGGGGCACTTTGCTGCTGTTCGGAAACTACTATCTCACCATCAAGGTCCGTCGACGTCCCCCCCCCCATCATCCGTCTGGTTGACACCGTCTTTTGAAAGATTTTGCAAGCCGTCACGCCCGCCTTTGGTCGTCTGGCTGCCATCGAAGCACGACTCGAGGGCGACTACCGCACCGGCGTCGGTCGCGTCGGTAGAGAAAGCGAAGAAGTAGCGTAAGTACCCTCCCTACGATCCATTACATTCCGCCTCCGCTGAACTTTTTTTTTTTTGCGAGCACAGCTTCTACAACGGCGGTCCCCTCGAGCGCGACATCCTCACTCGCGCGTACCTTCGCCTCATCAAGCACGTCAACTCGATCTACAAGATCCGAATCGCGTACGAGTGGACGGAGGACTTTGTCATCAAGTATTTGTGGAGCGCCGCTGGGTATGGGCTCATCGCCGTGCCGTTGTTGATCACCCGCAAGCGGGGCCAAGGACGAGATCAGTCTGCCGATGACGGCGTCGTCGCGGATCGTACAGAAAGTGGGTCGTCCCGATCCTCGTTCAACCTTGCTTGACCCATCCGTTTCTTAGCGTATATATCCAACCGAAGACTCCTCCTGTCGCTCGCCGATGCGGGCGGTCGACTCATGTATGCGTATAAAGACTTGGTCGAGGTCACCGGTCTCACTGGGAGGTACGCGTCAGACCGATCTGTGCGCGACGGTCACCATCTGAGATATTTGCGCAGATTATATACCCTCCTGTCGACCTTGCATGGTCTCAAGGCATACTCGCCGGCTCTCCCGGGTGACGGAAACACCTTTGAGCTCCGAGACGTCGACGTGTGCATCCCCTCGCTCATGGCCCCTCTACTCACGTCCAACGACTCGTCCAAGGAAAAGACCATTTCACCCGCTGTGGACGAAGACCTCGAACCCCTCGACCATCTCTCTGGGTCTGGAACGACTCTCGTCCGAGCGCTGAACTTCGCCCTCTGTCCTGGAATGCACCTGATGATCACGGGTTCCAATGGTGTGGGGAAGACAGCCGTCGCGCGCGTCCTGGCTGGTCTTTGGGCACCGAGCGGTTCTGGCGCTTGCGTCACCCGTCCCACGTCCGATACTACAGACGGACGTCCAAGACCGGGCGTCTTTGTCATCCCTCAGCGCGCATACATGGTGACGGGTTCGTTGCTGGAGCAGGTGATCTACCCACAGACGCTGGGCCAGTTCTACGCCCTCCATGGGGGGAATGCAGAAGAGGGGCTGAAAGAGCTGCAGGACGTTCTGGAAGCGGCTCATCTGGGCTATCTTGTCGAGAGAGAGGGTGGGTGGGGAACCGTCAAGGAGTGGCGGGACGTGTTGAGCGGAGGCGAAAAGCAGCGGGTCTGTCGACGTGCAATCGTCATATCGAGAGCTAAGCTGACTACAACCTTGTGCTAGATGTCCCTTTCGCGCGTGTTCTATCATCGACCCAAGTTTGCTATCCTGGATGGTACGGGGCCACATTTTTCGATGGCGTTTTGTTCTCATCCCCTTTTTTGTTCGGAATAGAATGTACCAGCGCCGTGTCAAGCGATGTCGAGGGTCAGATGTACGAGCATGCCAAGTCGCTTGGCATCTCGTTGATCACGATCTCTTTGAGGTACGTCGGACGTCTTTTTTTTTTTCTTCCGTATGTCGACGCAACTACTAGGCCCTCGCTCATGAAGTACCACACGCACGTGCTCACCCTCGTCGGGGACGGCACGGGTCGGTGGACGTTTACCCCCATTGCGAGCGCTGCTCCCGGCGATGGCGTCGTGGATGTGATTCCGAGGCGAGACGCGGCGGCTGCGGCTCCGGGTCCAGCACCGACGACTCCTGGTGGCGGGCCCGTCGCGGACGATCTCATACGGGTGTTGGAGGAGATCCGGGGGGTGGAGAGGGCATTGGAAGAGGCCAAGGTGTGGGAGGCGAGGGTGAAAGAGCTGGAGGAGGCCCTGCAGGTTCGGTAAGGCGGCAAGGGTGGCGAGCGATGTGCTCGGGGTGCGACGCAGATTTTGGCAGTCATACTTTATCTGAAGTACAGTGGTTAGTTCTTGGACGAGTCGGACGGAGTAGGCATTTTTGAACGATGACGGTGTTGCGGTCGTACGCTTGTTCCGGACCAATACCAGCTCTCTCTCGATAACATATTGAACCAAGGCAGGTCTGCGTTGCCCACCGACGAGCTCCGCAAGCAAGGTGGGAATGCGATCGAATGAAGCAACGGGCGCAAAACGAGTCGTCGAACATGATAACTTCCTACTCGGTAGTATATATGGTACTTTGGCGATGAACGTTGAACCTTGTCAGGACGTTCATCGTGACCAAAGGAAAAACAACCAGCCACTACCGAACGCAACGCATTCTCTCAACTAGGCTGCCGCTGGTTCGGACTCAGAATTCAGAACTATGATCCCCACTATCACTGCCCGCGGTGCCAGTGCTGGTTGACCGCTAGTTTCGAACGCGACCGTCGAGGGCCCGTGGACAAAGGGGGGCTCGAGCCAGACTCGCAGTCAAACGACCCCCACGTCGTGCTGCACAGACACAGACACACACCCACACATAACTCCGGGCCCGGCGCTCGTCGCGATGCCATGTTCAATCACCGCACCCGTTTTGAACTAGTCGTTTTTTTCGGTGGGTAAACGCAGCTCAGTTTCACTCGTAGGCAGCCTCGAAAGTGCGCACATCAAACGACCGTGCATAGATTGAAGGAGCCCCGATGACCGTCATTGACGAGCGCACAGCGAACACCATAAAACATTGCATCCATGTAGTACCCATATGAAAAAGAAGGGGGAAAAAAGAGCCCACAAGATCTTACAGCCATGATTCCTATTCGTTATGCATCCTCCTTCCCATGGGTCACCTTCAGAACTGGCCGTCGTATAACGCGTACCTCGCAAAGTGTCTCGCAGGCACCTGCTTCTCGTACAACAAATCGAGCCTAGGGCAGCGACGAGTTAGGAACGGGGGGTACCACCGCATCCGTGAAAACGACATGTTACACGCACTCGTCGACAGTCCGCCCTCTTGTCTCTGGAATGAAGAAATACGCCCAAACGGTCCCCACAAAGGCGAGACCCCCGAATATGAAGCCGACATATCCACCGAGGTTCGCTTCGTCTGGGTTGACACTACGTTGCGTTGCGCACGTCAGCGTTGTGATGCAGCGCAGACGACTCGACACAGCCGACGTTCACTCACAGATAGGGAATGATGATGTTGGCGAGCATACCACAGAGCGAGTTGGCCCATATCCCGATGCCGACCGTCTTCGAACGAAGCTTGGCGGACGATACTTCCGCAAATATGACGTACCCTAGCGGTCCACTGTTTCCAACGATGAACGGACGCGGGCGAACGAATGAACAAGAACTCACATGCCAACTTGGTAGGTGAAGTTGTAGATGATTGTCTCGAGGGGGTGTCAGTCCGCTGACGGCAGTAACATACCAGGAATACGACGTACAAATGCAGAGACGGCCCACTTGGCACTTTGGTCCCTATTACCTATCCAGATGAATCCGATCAGGAGTAAGATAAAGGTGCAAGCGACCATGCCCCAGTTGAAGAGGAAGCGACGCCCAAAGCGGTTCACGGTATAAAATGTTACTAGATTTCCAACGACCTGTATACGAGAGCAGTTTATCAACGGTCGACGTTCGCATATCGCGCACACTCACGCCGATGGCAGTCACTCCGACACCGAGGTTGAAGGCCTGGCTCGTAGCAAATCCAGCGAGCTCGAAAAAGTACGTGCTAAATCCCAACACAAAGACGACACCTGAAGAGTCCTCGGCAATTAGAGAAAGACACGCTGCTCGCACGGTGTGTCCCACCTGCTGCTTGCTGGAGCACGAACACCATCATGGCGACAATAGTACGCTTGAGGTTTTCACCTGGAGTATTGCTCAAAGAGTGTCCGAACCAGTACGCGACAAGAATGGACTACCTCTGAAGCAATCCAAGTATGTCGAGGTCGCCGCGTACGAATCTTCAAGCTCAATCGTCTCCCGGATTTGTTGTCTCTGCATTTTCGCGTCGATGGTCGGTCCTCCCAGATGGACGAGGACCCTCTCCGCATCATCATACCGACCTTTGCGTACCAACCACCAGGGTGACTCTGGTGCAAACGGAAGGCCGATCAAGAGGATGATGGGGAAAATCCACTGAAGAGCACTGCAAGAACACATGTGCAACGGTGGCAAGGGTGTGTGCGCCAGATCACTCACAATGGCAGTCTGTATGCATACACGTCCGTTCTATTTCCAGTTCCTCGGATGACACCATTGGACATGCTGCGGAAAACACGATCCAGTCGAAAACGATGCGCGGGAACGTGAGGGTGCTTACAGCTGACCGACTTATGAAGGGAATTCAGCGGCCAAACTCGACAGGAGACAGAAGAATCTGGACTTACGGACGATCCAGAGATTGACAGAGGCTGTCGTGATACCCCTGAGGGCAAGCGGAGACACCTCTGCACAATAGCTACCAGCACAGGAGACGTACATCCCTTATCACGAAAAGCGTCAATGAATCCGATGACACGCTCTCGAAGACGATCGACGAACCGAGGGCAAAGCCATTGATAAGCTTCCCGACGAGAAGCATGCCGTTGGCGTGCTTGGGAGTGAGGAACTGGATCAACACACCGACGATGGATACCCCACACGCAAACGCGATCGCTCCACGTCGTCTGTCATATTTTACTGTGTGTAAGCCAAGGACTAATACCAGGAACAAACAAAACACGCTCGCCCCAGTCGATCGGAAATCCAACCCAAAGAAAGACCACCAAACATGCCTCCGATGGAGCTGACGCTGTTGAATGCGCTCTGCCACTTGGCAGGCAGAACCGGCTTGCCGTTCAATACATACCCAAAGTCGAGACGGAACTGGGGGACGCTCAACAGGCCACCGCCAACCTATGTGGGGGTGGCGTCCGGCATGCGTAGACATGAAATGCGGAGAGATGAGGCGCACCTGGGCGTCGTATCCCCACAAGAGCGCGCCGATGCACATGAACACGCACCACACAAAGGCGCGCCAGTAGGTACGGATCGCCTGGAGGGGCGTCAGGGTGCGTTCGGCGGCGGCTGCTTTAGCGAGGAAGGCGAGGTCGCGGTTGTGCGCTGGGGAGGAGCTGTCCTTGTCGATGCTCGCACGCGCAACGGCTGCGAGCTCGGGTTTCTCTGTCGTGGTTAGGTCGTGCGTCGTCGATGCCATTATTGCACGGACGCTGGTCGAATGGTCGTCGTCGCAGAGAGAAGTTAGTGTGGGATGGAGAAGGAGAGATAATCCAAATATACGGGATGCGGGGTGCGGGGGGAAGGGGGGGCGTACGTGCGGGGAGACCTGGCCGGTGCCAGTCTATCAAGCATTTCGCCCGGGGAACCAGCTGATGCGCGAGAAAACCAGCTCATCAATATGATGGCAGGGAATGGAGATCCGACGGGGGACACGACATGTGACCTCGCATGAGTCGGCGTTGTCCGTTTAAGAAGAACCCATCTGTTGTTCGATAGGGAGCTCACGCTATTCGTTGTCATGCGTAGCGTCACCTCGGTTTACCATCGTACCAAACGCGGCACGGGTTTGCCTGCGGAATAGAAGCTCAGAAATGTCAGAGACATTTGCCGAACGGAGGTGGACGCAAAGGTTGAATTCGCACGCATGAGCGTACACGAAACAGGGGATGAATAGTCGACCGGTTCGGTATACGACCATAAGGGACCGCCGTCTCAATGATGTATCGCATCTTTTAACATGGTGAGCACGCGGTCACAGGTTTTCTCAAGTCACGTAAGTTATTCCAACATAAACGAAGGCTATAATCGCGCGCATAAAATCCGTTCGTTTATGCTATCATGTGGGTGAGACATTGTGACTCGGGCTCAGGAATGTCGGTGTGCCTCGTTCGAGGTGTTCAGCAGAGGCACTTGACTGATAGCCTGGGTTTTCAGTCTTCATCCTATATTTGACGAGTTGAAGCTAACGAGGATGGCGACCAGAAATACTACTCTGATAAATAATGGTGAAAGATGATGACCCTACAATATGTCTACTCAAGGTTACCGTTGTCAGAGCACAACGTACCGAGGGAGACACAAGAAACGAAGAATTGTCGAACCGCGGCCTACCCACCATGTGTGCCATACAATAAAAAATGTATCGCCTGTTCCCGATATTTGGCCATAGATTTGAATGATTTCCAACAGGTAACACCCGAATCCGAGGCGCTCAACCATAGGTCTTCGAATAAGACACGACCAGGGACACATCGACAACTAGAAAACCTTTTGAACAACTCGCCAGTTCAATCATTCTCGGAGTCGGTGATCGACAGTAGGACATAACACTAGTAAACCCCGCGGGTAGTTCCCAGTGAGGGGTGAGCATAGTGGTGTTGTCATCGCCATCGTTTGTGCCATTGCCGTCATGAGCTGTTGTTGGCGAGGTAGGAACGTCTACAGGCGACGTTTGGGCCAGTCTGCAAGCGCACAGGCGAGCTCATGTTCAATGTGGTCATAAGTCCCTCCCCCCTGTGGGTTGACTAGTATAACGAGTGATCGATGGTCACCCCAAGCCCGTCGCGAGCCTCGATGACTGCATGCGTGTGGCGATTGTCACGCCTGTAGCGCTTGCCTACCTACTGAGTGGCCTGAAGCTCATGCACACCAGTATTTGAATACCCGGCTTAGGGTGAACCCCAGTCGGAGAGCGATGGGGTGTGGAAAACAGGAGGGATTATCATCTACCACGAGGATTAAACATGGCTAGTTTACCAGGGATGCCGCCGACGATACCATCACAGCGAGGGACAGATGTCGCGCTGCCCAGAGGAAGAAATTGTCATGAATACGCAACCTCATAAGTAGCTTGAGATAGAGTGTGTCGATTGAATGGACTGGGATGGCTGGCGTTGCGTTTTCGTCGAAGGATAGAGGCTTCGCGGCCTGGGGTGGCGATGTATCTGGGGCTGGAAAACATGAGGACTAAGATATATCAGGGTGCAGCAACGTGTGTGGAGTCAAGGCGTACCTTGATCGTTTACCTTCACTGACCCAGACGTCGACGATGACTAGTGCGTGACGACAAGGGATGGACTGGGTGATGAACTAATCATTGAACAAGAACCTCCACAGATTGAAATCAACCACAATGGCGAGCTACAGGCATTGGCGTTCTCTGTAGATGGCGAATACCTCTTCGGCGGGACTAGAAGGGAGGCTCAGGTGTGGCGAGTGAAAGGCGGCACTGAAGTGGCAAGCATGAACGTGGGCGATGTTAATTGTCTGGCCGTATCCTCGGATGGCAGCTGGATCGCAGCGGGTACACACACAGACGGTATTTTCTTGTGGGACACAGATACGCATGAACAAGTCTTCAAGCACACAGATCTCAGTAACGTCTACGCCGTCGACTTCTCACCTGGTGGGACAAGACTCGTTGCTGCATCGTGGAATGGCACAGCCATCATTTTTGATATAGCCACCCACAAACGGATACAAACACTCTCCTCACTGCAAAGTACTCACTAGAGGGAGATCGCATTGCGACAGCCACTAAACAATCCGTTCGCATCTGGAACAGCAACGATGGTTGCTTACTCGTCGACATCCCAGTGGGAGTAACCCCGTGGTACAACAATGGTCTCGTCTGGCTCAAAGACCACCTCCTCGTCGGATCTGCGGACAAAATCAAGCAACTCAATGCGTCGACCGGCTCGATAGTGTCCGAATGGCCAGTTCACGTGGACTGGACCTCATGCATCGCTGTACTAAAACACAGAGAATTCATCGCGTATTCAACACAGAATACAGTTACATTTTGGGACAGAGACACTCATACCAAGCTGGGAGTCATCCGACACACTGAAGCTACTCGCACCATCGCATTCTCTCCAGACGACCGCAACGTCGTGATTGGTGGATCGTCTGGAAAAACCACTATCCACCGTCTGTCTGTGAGCATCCTGTCTCGGTTGGTACTACATATGAATAACTTGCTTGCCCTGTTCAAGCATCTCCTCCCTTTGGCTTCTCTACAATACGCACTACAGAAATTTGACATACAAATTGACTACGATGTACTTGACCATTGGATGTGCGACCAGCTTGAAAATGCAGAAACATTGTTGACTTCGATAGTCTCAACTGACAAACCAACTCACCATATACTCGCAAATCGAGCACTCGTGCAAGCACGTCTAGGGAATTGGGAGAATGCCATCTCGGACGCTGAAAGGGTCTCTTTTATTTTGCTTTCACATACGTCGGTGCTAATCTTGCATTTGGCCTAGTCCCTTGAAATTCAGCAATCCCCTATAGGCTACATCGCAAAGAGCGTCGCACTAGTCGGAATTAGGGAAAAGGATGAGGCATTTCGGGCATGCGACATCGCTCTCTGGCGTCTCCATTCAAAGGATGATCCTTTTCCCCTTTTGATCAAGGCACGCATCCCATACCCTTGATATCTGTCGCCTTCTCATCTTCCCTAGTCCGTCATCGTGTTCATGGCTGGAGAACATGAAGACGGGATAGCGCGCATAGACGACATCATCCGTTTCACGTCTTCAACTTCAACATGCCATACAGTTCAGGCACGTACGCATTGCACCACAAGAGTAAAACCACTACTGACATCCCTGCCAGTCATATATGCTCATGCTCATGGCTGACTCGTACGTGGAGAAAGGCGATCACAACGGTGCAATACAATTTCTTGAGCACGCAGCAGGCCAAGTGGGACCCATCACCAGTGTGATGAACTTTATCTCTTTGGTGAGCTCCTTAATATGACCGTGTCAGAGCCGTTCATAATCTCTGGATAGATATTGGGGTGGACGTTCGATAGCCTTGAACTCACGATTCGACAACGTCTATGTGAATCCCTGTATGCTTCAGGCCGCGTCAAAGAGGCTGGCAAGTCTCTTCTGACTATATTCAATACCATGAAGGAAGACACGGACAGAATGGGATCGATTACGAGCTGGGTTTCCGGTGAGTTGTATGATCCATGTTGCAGGGAACTGCAATTGATACGTCGAGACAGACTTCTTGCGACGATGTCTTGCCGTCTCTGAAAATTGCGATGATGCTTCGTCGACATCTCTCTTCAGGCAATCAGTAAAGTCAAAATTGACTGACAGCTGGTGGAAAGATGCTTTAGCTTCCGCTCCTAAGGCAAGTATCTATCTTCTCATTGTGGTCTCCACAGGATTGACGTCCTTTCTTCTACAGTTTATGATTACGAGAATTGCGATTTACCGAGCTCTCCGTAATCATCTCGAAATGACTGATCGCGTAATGGAAGCAATCGAGTGTTTCCATAAAATGCAGGATGAGCCGGTGGAGGAGTCAAATATAGACAGCGAGCAGGTGGATTGGGTTTCAGGTGAGCAGTTGTATCCACATTCCTAGGTATCTTCAATGGGGTCGACCTCTTTCAGACTTCACGCAGCGTTGTGCTCGAAAACTGGAGCACTTTGGGGATGTGGCAGTGAATGGACAACGACACGAGGAAGCCATCTTTCAGTATTCAACCGCACTGTCTCTTGGACTCACCCCCCCACAATCACAATTACTGCTCGCCAAGCGGAGCAAGGCGCATGCTGGTACGATGTTGTGGGACGAGGCATTAAATGACGCGAACGAAGTATTCCATTTTCGCACTGGTCCATATTATCCCTGTTGATCCAGTTTGGTCAGGCAATTTCGCTTGATCCGTCTCATCTGTCGGGCCATGAAAGTAAATATATCACTTTACGAGGGGCGGGGTGCTATGGTGATGCAATCAAGACATTCGAGATGATGGTTACGGTGATGTCACAGTCGACCGATCCAGAAGTTTGTCGTGAGTACAACAACCCATAGTCAGTCTTTTTCTCTCAGCGATGTTCTCTTTTAGAGCGTTATCGCAGTTACGATGAGGCTAAGTCAGCGGTTCGTGCCGCTATCAAGAAAGCCACGCGTAAATTACCACCCAGACTCATCAATACTGACTCGGGTCGACTCTTGGATAAGGATTCACAAGCACGATCATTCGAATCAGAACCAATATTTCTAGACTTGATCTCCTCTGCAACAACTTCCGTTGATCACCCACGCATTGAACGTGAAGTGGCAGATTACTACCGTTATGCGATGTTTTCGCACAAGTGGGAAGGGGCCGGTGAACCACTCTTTGAAAAAATCATTCAGATCATTGTTTATGACCTCGAGGACACTCTCCCGCACGACAAGCTAAAGATGTTCTGCAAGATCGCGCGGGATTTAGGGATTCGGTGGGCATGGAGCGACACATGTTGTATCAACAAGGGAGACCACTTTGAGCTTCAAGAAGCTCTGGTGATGATGTTCGAGTGGTACGAAGGGGGTGCAGTGACAATTGTGTCGCTCCGTGGTGTTCATTCTCCGTCGAAACGTGGTGATCTTACAGGAAGTATTTGGAACACACGGGTGTGGACCTACCAAGAATATCATGCGTCAAAAGTTGTCCGTTTTTATACCCAGGACTGGAAGCCATATCTGGATCTGGATATTTGGAACCACAAGGAGTCTCCTGAGATCATTGCAGAAATGGAGGAGGCGACCGGGGTGTCAGCGGAAACGTTGATGACACTTCGGCCAGGATTGAATGACATCCGCGAGAAGCTACGGCTCGCTTCGACACGGCAAACGACGCGAGTCGAGGACGAAGCATATTCACTACTTGGTATATTCTCAATGTCACTGCCAGTCGTGTATGGAGAAGGAGACAAGGCACTCGGGAGGTTCCTGGCACAGCTCCTGGCGAGCTCGGGGGATGCAAGTATTCTCGCTTGGACAGGGCGCTCTGGGGGATTCAATAGCTGCCTTCCTTCTAATATCATTTCATTCAGCGAACTGCCGACGACACACTTCCCACAGGCTCTTGACAGGATTGAAATGGACAGGACTGTCTCCAGATTACGGAACTCATTCAGTCTTTCCACTCTTATGAATCTATATGATCGGCTTCATGGGCTTCCTGCACCAGTGTTTGCAGGGCAGCGGATGAAGCTTCCGTGCATCGTGTTCAGACTTGGGCGTTTGGCAGTTTCTAGAAGTGGTTCTGATCAAGTTTTCTGGGCGAAGACATTCATTGGGCGTGTGGAGATCACGAGCGAGAAGGATCTCACCCAGTTTAGTTCTCTATATCTCGCTCATCCCTGGATCGATGCTTTACTCGACCAGTACCCCACGGGGAATGTGGAGACACTGAAAATCAAAGAGGATATGGACAATGAGTATTCCAGTGACAGCGAATCCGATATGGCACTAACGAGGTCACAAACTGGCGCAGAACGAAGCCAATCCATGCCCGACGAATCATCATCGTCCATGGACAGGCAGACGCGAGCGCTGGAAGCGATCGTTCGGCTGAGCCAGCCTTTTGGTGCGTTGTTACTTGTGTCGACGGGCAGAGGGGTATATAGGAGGGTCGCTACTGAGGCCCTGATCAGGGCCCAGATAGAGGAGATCACTCCTGCGAAATTGGACAAGATGATTGGCTGTATGGATACGGTGGACGTGCTGTGAGGAAGTACTTCTTTTTCTTTGCAGACCTCTCTTTTCGATGTTGTTCTCGTCGGCAGTTGGGTTAGCCTTATGGCTTTGGTGCAATCACTACGTCGTCGTTTAGTTTCTCGTTTTCAATTCCCCTCCCGTGTTTGAGTGGTTGAACGATCCTCAAGTTAAAAATAGCCTTGCCTCGCATATAACCTCTTGTAGTATTTCTACGCTCGAGCAGACGCATATCAACCGGTATGAAAAACGAAGACACATGTACACTACATACAAGTAGAAGGAAAAAGCGAACAAGACTGTGATCGTTGACTCCATTGGCCGAAGTGCAAGAGGTGGCTAAGGCAACCGGATGAGAGGGTGACGTGAAGCAGATGGTGTTGTGAAACAATCCGTTAGGAGGTCTGTCACATGAATAAGTGTAGGAGGCGTTTTGTCATTGATTGGGCGACCGTCGTCGGCGTCGTCATCGATCCCCTTGTATATAGTTCGTGATCCTGGGCTTGGGCAGTCCCAAGCTTGGTCTCTCTGTTCTACCACTACGTCTGTTGTTTAGGCGAATCATCCTACTTGTTGCGCATCGTCGGATCAGAGCCTGACAGATGGTGACGATAGCGTACAGATGACGGTGTATTCTTGGCTGGGATGCTGGGGACAAGTTGGAAGCCTAGGTTGCCTGCGTTTGGATGTGTGCTTATGCTCATATCGATTTTGGACGTATGCATCCGGTCAACTTAGTGGTCACAGGCTCTCTCCGAGATACAGGCATCTCAGTAGCTAGGCCTTGTCGGAGCATCGTGAAGTCAGGAACTGGAGTCTATCGATTTATCAACGGATTGCTTCACTCGGAAACCTCATCAATGCCTCCGGGAAGTTCTGTTGCAGCCCTGCCAGTTTACTGCGGGACTGGTAGATGCGCATAAATTCGTCCAAGTAGGTATGCGTCCTTCAATCTAAGGAGGCCGTCCGTGGGTCCTTGCCTAAGTCAGCCCGCAGATTCATGACGCTACCAGAGGAGAGCTGAAACCGTGCCTGGCGAAAAGGCTGTACGGGACATAACCAACTGTGCCACCAGCACCAACACATCCGCCACCAGAACCGGCTACCCGAACTCTCGACGGTCTTCCGTGGTGAGTAAATCTGTGATCAAGACTGCCCCATGGTCTTGTAGGTATTGGAGGTCGTCGGGATCTCGTTCATCCGTTGCGATGCAATACCTTGCACGACCATCAGTCCCACAGTGAATGTAACATGGAAAGGAGGCACGCTTACTTGTCGCCTAGGTGCGGCGGCGGGCGACAAATCTGGTTGTGCATCAAGCAGGGTTTCGAGATGTCCCCGTCGCCCAACATGGGCTGTGCCAATTCAAGGGATCCGTGAATCTGAACACGAACGAGAACAGCATATTCAGACAGTCTGCATTACATTTCAGGGAGACTGCAAAGAAAACGGAAGGTGTCTCTTACGATGGGATCGGTTCGTTCCATTCTACGATATCGTCATCCACAGAGACCATCTTGCATTTGGTCCTCCACTCGCAACCACTGTGCTGCACAGAAGCGTAAAACCCGACGGGAAGTCGTCCGAGAGCAATCGCAGCGTCCGTGGCTCGGATGCCTAGTTGGTTCGTGAAGAGCTGTGAAAATCACGCAGAAGAATTAGCTTCGCGCCTGTTATAACCACTTCTAGTCCGTTCTCGCAGCCTCGTTGTTCGGTTTCTGTTTCATTCGCTGATTATTTGGCACGTCCACCGGGGTTGTGCTATATAGTGGTATTCGGTGGTGGTGTATTGTCCTGCTGGACGGGTGAGTTAGTACACTAGACACCAGGTCAAGAGTTGGGAATGTTTTCCATTTCCGTGCAGCAATTGCTAGAGTGTGGCAGAAACGACCTTTATGAGTGGGACGACGTGTGACTCACGAACTCGAGTATTGACATTGTGCAGCCTCCAAGTGAAGGCGACATCGCTTCCTTATGTTCATCTGTTGCGGTAACTGCGAAGCGACAGAAACGTGATTCACAGATGCCAAAGTTTCTCGATCCTTATTGTGTACTAAGCAGACAGTCTCTATCAATTCTATCATCGTTGATCGCGATGATGGTTTATTCATTAGAAGACCATGAAACTGCGTATCCAGTTCGAAGGCGCGACCAACCGGGGCCACACTGCCTTCTCCTGTCATTGAAAGTATGGAGATAGACAAGATCTCGAGCGTTCAATTGAACAGTTTGAGGAAGCACCAAATCTAGCGATGGTGAAGTTCTTTCGCTCTTGGGTCAACGAAACAGATGCTTCCCTGAGGCACCGCTCACTCTGTATCGCGACGCACTCGCTGCTCGGGTGGGTATTGCGGCGCACGTACTTCGCCAAAGCGGCACGAATCGGCTGATCGTATGAGCAGATTTACAGCATCGAGCGACCGTTTGTAGATTAGAGACTCCCAATGACCGTCGTTCAATACGCTGAGCAACGACGAGCACCCAGAAATGCTGCATTAGCTTCCATATAGTACCTGAATGCATACATCAAAAAGGAACAAAGTCCACAAGACCATTCAAGCACGATTCCTCATTCCGGAGGGTGGTCTTTCTACATCCTCCTCCCACATCACTGTTCAGCGAACTGGTTAACTGGTAGCCAAGGTAACCGGTGGTTAAGACCAGTCAGGACCACTAGAAAGACTAGCATGTACTCCAAAAGTGCACTCTCTCTTTAGAATTGGTGCTCATCCACGCCGTGTAACTTATACCTTGCAAAGTGCCTCGCAGGCACCCGCTTCTCGTATAACAAGTCGAGCCTAGCACCATTGCGGTGGCGAGTCAGGAATGGGTACCACAGCATCCATGAACGACAACACGCACTCGTCCACAGTTCGCCCTCTTGTCTCCGGGATGAAGAAATATCCCCAAATAGTCCCCGCAAAGGCGAGACCCCCAAAGATGAAGCCGACATACCCACCAAGGTTCGCTTCGTCCGGGTTGATGCTACATCGCGCTAGCATTTCAATACATCCCAAATGACTCGACGCAGCCGACGTCCACTCACAGATAGGGAATGATGATGTTGGTGAGCATATTCCCGAGGGAGTTGGTCCATATCCCGATGCCGACTGTTTTCGAACGAAGCTTGGCGGACGACACTTCTGCAAAGATGACGTATGCCAATGGCCCACTGTTTGCAGCGATGAACGGATGCGGGCGACAAACAAAGGGGGACTCACACGCTTACTTGATAGGCAAAGTCATAGACCATCATCTGAGAGGGTGTGGTGCAATGTCAGTCCACCGACGGCGATGACATACTGGCAAGGTGACGTACAAATGCAGAGACAGCCCACCTAGCACTTTGATTCTTGTTCCCTATCCAGATGAATCCGATCAGGAGCAAGATAATGGTGCATGCAACCATGCCCCAGTTGAAGAGGAAACGACGCCCAAAGCGGCTGACAATGCAAAGCCCCGCTATATTTCCGACAGCCTGCATACAAGAGTCCTCTATCAGCGGTTGTAGTTCGCATATCGGACACACTCACGCCGATGGAAATCACTCCGATACCGAGGTTGAAGGCCTCGCTTGTGGAAAATCCAGCAAGCTCGAAAAAGTATGTGCCGTATCCCAAAACAAAGGCCACACCTAAAAAGTGCTTGACGATTAGAGAAGGACATGCTGCTTGCATGGTATCCCACCTGAAGTTTGCTGGAGCACGAACACCATCATGGCGACGAGTGTACGCTTGAGGTTTTCACCTGGAGTATCGCTCAAAGGGTGTCCAAACAAGTACGCGACAAGAAATAGACTATGTACCTATGAAGCAATCCAAGTATGTCGAGGTCGCCGCGTACGAATCTTCGAGCTCGATCGTTTCCCGGATTTGTTGTCGCTGCAGTTTTGCGTTGATGGTAGGTCCTCCCAGATGGACGAGGACCCTCTCTGCATCATCATACCGACCTTTGCGTACCAGCCACCAGGGTGACTCTGGTGCAAACGGAAGGCCGATCAAGAGGATTATGGGGAAGATCCACTGAAGAGCACTGTGAAAACACATGTGCGGCGGTGGGATTGGCATGGACATTGCATCACTCACAAGGGCAGTCTATAGGCATACACATCCATTCTAGTTCCGGTTGCCCGGATGACGCCATTGGACACACTGCAGAAGACAAAGCCAAGTCGGAAACATTGCACAGGAATGTGAAGGTGCTTACAGTTGACCGACTTATGAAGGGAATTCAATGGCTAAGTTCAATGGGACAGAAAGATTGAGACTTACGGACGATCCAGAGGTTGACAGAGGCTGTCGTGATACCCCTGAGGGCGAGCGGAGATACCTCTGCACAATAACCACTAGCACTGGAGAGATACATTCCTTGTCACAAAGAGTCAGCAATCTAATGACGCGTCCTTGGAGACGATCGACGAACCGAGGGCAAAGCCATTGATAAATTTCCCGACGAGAAGCATTCCGTTGGCATGCTTGGGAGTGAGGAATTGGATCAGTACGCCAACGATGGACACTCCACACGCAAAGGAAATCGCTCCACGTCGTCTGTCATATTTTTTTTTCGTGTGAGCCAACGACTGATGCTAGGAACAAACAAAACACGCTCGCCCCAATCGATCGGACATGTAACCCAAAGAAAGACCGCCAAACATGCCTCCGATGGAGCTGGCGCAGTTGAATGCGCTCTGCCACTTGGCAGGCAGAACCGGCTCGCCGTTCAATACATACCCAAAGTCGAGGCGGAACTGGGGGACGCTCAGTAGACCTCCGCCGACCTATTACAGGGTGGAGCGTGTTCGAGAATTTCGATACATGAACATGAAACGAGGAGAGAGGCGGCGCACCTGGGCGTCATATCCCCACAAGAGTGCGCCGATGCATATGAACACGCACCACCCAAAGGCACGCCAGTAGGTGCGGATCGCCTGGAGGGGTGTCAGGGTGCGTTCAGCGGCGGCGGCTTTAGCGAGGAAGGTGAGGTCGCAGTTGGGCTTGTCAGCTGGTGAGCACTCCTTGTCAATGCTCACGCAAGCGACGGCTATAAGCTCGGGTTTCTCTGTCGTGGTTGGATTGTGTGTCCTCGTTGCCATAATCATTGGAGGATGGTCGAATGGTCGCCGTCGTGCGGGGAGAAAGTTGTGGTGGGAGAAGAACTTGAGGATTCGGGGAGAAGGGGGGGCATGTGTGCGGGAGAAGACGCGGGTGGCGACTTATGGAGACTCGGGTCCGAGGGGGACCACGATGTGTCCGGGCGTCGCATCTCGGCGTCGTTTGTTTGATAAGAACGCTGGGCTCACTTGCAAAGAATCTGTTGTTAAAAACTGCAGGTTGACTAGTCAATCGACTCAAGCCCTGGTCCGCCCATGGCATATCCGTTTGGATGGGACGGCATTGGCCATGTCCAAGTCATGTCGTGGTGTGGTGGTGCTAGCTGCATGCACATTAGTGTTGAGGCCACGCCTGCACCGCCATTGGCCCATCGTGGCATTGTCTTCATGCGGCGGGTACTGTTCGAGTGCTCGTCACAGGTACGGGCCGTTCTACCCGGGGTTGCAATTGCTTGATTTCTCAGCACGTCTACACGAGGTCAAAATTTGACAAAACCTGATCGCAAACTTGAAAACGCTACTCGGATCAGATCTGAATACTCACCGATAGAGTGCTGCATGTCTGGATGTGCGGTGTACGTGTACGACTTATACAAAGAAGCCCTTGGCGCATGCAAGGAGTCTGTTACGATGCTGCGTGCTGCCCTCTCCGCGCGATACATCCTCGAGAACGAATGGTTCACCCACATTCGCACCGATCCCAAGGTAGCGACCGTGGCCTGGGGTGTGGTCCTCGATGTGTTTGAGGAGATGGAACGCACGCTCAAGGAGAAACGGGTCACGCCGGCGACGGTCGAAGCTGAGAGTCAGTCCGTGCAGAGCCTCTCTTTCTCTCGCGTCGTGGTCGATTGGGAGTCACTGGCCAGAGCATGCGTGGGGTGACAGGGAGAGGCCAGCAGTAGGATTGGATCAGTCACGGCAATGTGGACCATCTGTGCACCGAGACATACCATGATGGCTCATGCGTGCCGTGTCTGCAACAGGAAGAAGTTAGCAGTTGGTGTGGACGGCAATCAAGACGCATCGCATGTGGCGAGTTCAAGATCAAGAACAGTACCGAGTGCATCGTCGTCGGGGGAGATGATATAGAAGAGATGTGGATGAAGAGAACACCCATGCAAGCAGTACGACTATGCTTTCCATCGTAATCGATTCTACTGATACACGTTCTTCAAAGGTGGTTTGCTTGTTCGGATTACTCTTGCTCCACCATCTACCGTCGAGGATTCCTCCACCCTGCCCATTCGACCCAGAGCGCATCATTTCCTGCGCGTGTGGTCGTTGTCGCATTGCTCATTCTCATGACGAACTGGCAACCAACAGCAAGCGGTCAGGTTCTGCGCCTCTCCTACCTCACACGCCCTGCACATCCTCCCTCCCCATCCGTACTTCCCCCTGCTCCAAGCCCCTCCCATGTGGCCATCTCTGCGAGGCGGCCTGCCACTGGGACCCATCCGCCGTACACTAAGCAAGTTGAGTGCACCTGCTACTGCAGCGACGGGGTCTTCATACGCGGCCTCACAGATAGCGACACTGCCATAAGCGAGACGATTTTCTACAACAAGGCATGTCAGGCTCTCTGTTCCTGCAGGTGACACCAACGCGGATGGATCTGTTGTCCCCTCGCCCAGCTCACATCCCTGCAGCGCGCGGCCGCCACCAAGTCATCCAAGCGGTGCGATCATGCTGACCTGGACACATACATCCAGGGCGACCTCCATGAGTGCGACCACCCATGCAGCCAGGTCTTACAGTGTGGCAACTTGCGAGCGGTGTGACCACAAGGGGCCATGTGGGGTGTGCCCGAGGGGTATATTTGAGAAGCTTATCTGTCACTGGCCGAACTGTGCTGGAGCCACCTATTTCGTGAGGAACACGGCTGCAGTACATCGGGAATAAGTGACTTGAGTGACGTTGCTATGTCTCACACGTGGGTTTGACCGATCGCATTCACACCACCCTCTACAGGTTTGGTAGAGCATGGGTAATCCTCGATGGTCTGTGCTTGTTTGATTGGGCCCATGTCTCAAAGATGTCTCGCCTTATCTGGGCCCCTGATGACCTTGCTGATCATACTGGACTATCTGGCCAGCTACAGCAATGCGGTACACCAACATGTACGTGATCGAGGGCCTCGGCGTCATTGTCCAGCATGTGCAATCAAGAGGTACGGTGACATTCCCCGTTGATCGTCACCAGGCACCGGCCTCACTGATCTCATACATCATCTCGCAAAGTCTGTATCGGCGGTGTAGTTACGCAGCTGGGGGAATTCTCGCACTCGTCCTCGTCCTCGTGGGGGAGGTGACCAATGGTGTGAGACCTGACGTATAAAGGGGATGGCGTGTGCTGTCTGATGATCCCCTGCACACAAAGATCCTAGAGAGGAGATATGCGGTCGCGATGCTCGACTATCCTTCTGCAGAGAGCTCAAGGATACGGACCTACATTCATGCGGGGAACACTGAGGAAGAGACTGATAGGTTCGTTGACAAACCCGTGCTGTGGCAGGACGGCAAACTTCGTCTATGGACCGCGTGGCATTGATGGCAACATCAGAGTGAGAAATTCGATTGTGGAGATAAGGGCAAAAGATTGAGGAGTATGTATGTACGCTGTCCCATTTCATAATTGCATGTTTCCACAATCGTCGAATTTGTAGAGTCCAACTCGATCTTGCGGGCTAACACTGGAGCACCGACCTATGTAATATGATTTATTTGTCCAGATGAGATCGATACTGACACAAAAGGCCCCCGATGCAATGTTTGCAGGCCAACATCTGAATAAACGCGGAACAAACGCACACCACCAAGCCACTCATTGTTGCTCTCCTCTTCAAATGCTGCTCGTCCCACTGCGGACACTTGCACGTCTTCCACGACGCGTTCAAGTAAATCTATTGTTCCTCTGCGACATGCAGCCGCTCCCTGAGCCCCCTCTTTGATGGCCTCTTTGACCCCGCCAAGGTGCACACGACTGAAAGCAGGACGCGGGCGCTACGGAGGTGCTCCTGCTGGCCACACTTATGGCTCATCCCGTTTCCTATGCCATGGGTGCATGATCGAGCTACATGTTAGCTACTTCCACATGACATGCCAACGTCGGACCAGATTTTGCTACCTGTACCGGGTGCTGAACTTGACCTGTTTGTGCTGGAATGTCGTGATGAGTTTTCGGGACAGGTGTGATAAAGTGGATGTGTTTGCCACAACAACGGGACGAGATAGGAGAGGCACTTCGTCTTGGGTCGCAGACTGGAACAGGACCGTCACAGCGCCGGTATGGAAATAGTGACCGCAAGGAGCGTGGATCGCCTCGCCATTGATGGGATCCTCGACGACGACACAGTTGCAGTCCGTCAACTGTCAGTAGTGAGACACCTTTCAGAAAGTAAATCGAGTGTCAATAATATTTAGAAACCTTGAAGCGCACCGACGAATGACTGGTATTTTCCGCAAAATGGCACATGCCCATCGTACCGAAAATGAATTTTGAACTGAACAGCCAGTCGATCAGAAGAGAGATCTGTTGGAACATGCAAGCGCACTCACATCCGGAGTACAAAGTTTCTGCCCGAACAGGCGCATGTCTCCATTCTCCATTCGTAGGTACATTTCTCACGTACACTTTTCTATTGGATGATCATACGATACATGTCGCGTACATATTCTTTTCCTTATTCCTGTGTTCGTCCATATAACGAGCGCGTACTCTCTTTTCCTTTCCCCTTTTGTAGATAATACAATCATTTCGTATATAAAGACCTCGAACTGTAGACGAGCACCTTAGTCCGTTGTTACCGCACGACGACTGAGCTTGATCTCGACAGATTATCGCGCGCCCCGATTATCTAACTCTCTCAAGATCCAACGTTATCGCGGCATTTCTGAACGACAAACACGCTAGATGTGGGAACAAGCGAAGATCATACTACCTTGCGTGATAAGCCACGCTCTCTGCTGTCTGTGATCCTTTTTTTTGGTTTCTAGTCTTGGGACAGTTCCTCGAGAGGAACGTTGGAAAAGTAACGACTGTGCTTACATGACATCCTCTCCATCGGCACTCTCTTTAGACTCTGTCCCTGAGTGTGATGTTGAAGTTGTGTCCATCCATCCGAGGTGACAAGGTGCTTACACTGGCACATTAACACTCACTTCCATGGATGTCCTGTTGCATAACGTCTTGCTCTTCGAGCGATGTTTGTTGATTGGAAACAAGAGAGAAACTCACTCAACGTCCTCTCTGTCCATGATCTGTCGCGCCAGGCCCTAATCTTCGTTTATGCCCGCTAGTTCGCGCACCTGTTACAGGAAGTGGATTTGTCCAAGGAATTGCGATCCGACGATGGATGGCCGTTCTATATTCTGTGGGTGAAAAATGTGTAGAGCCCGTAGATCTCGTTGGGGTCGAGCTGGTTCAAGAGTAGCTGTCCAATCGAGTATATGGTCATGATGGCAACTTGGGGAGCGAATAGTCATCGCTGTCAGTGGTTGTGTCTGAGAGTAACTCGAACGGTGCAAATATGAATGCGTCGTGAAGTAGAGCTTTCTTGTACCAAGCGTAGCCTTGTCCTTAGATACTGCACGTCTTTACGTGTGTTGCTGGATGTGTACTACTCGTCTGGAAAGGCCGGACATCAAACGAATGCTCATTGGTATTTTGCTGGCGAGATAGGAACATCTACAGGCGACATTTGGGCCAGTCTGCCAGCGCACAAGCGAGCCCGTGTTCGATATGATCAATCGAACTTGAGCGTTCCTCGCTCCTGGGGCACGTCGAACGTACGGGTGATGACTGCATACGTGAGCGAATGTCATGCTTGTAGCACTTCCCTCGTTACTCAGTGGTCGAACCCGATGCTCATTAATATTTGAATGTCAAAAACAGATCAACCTAGAGTGTAGCCCAGTTAGAGAGCACTGGTGGTGGGGGAAACTGGAGAGATTGCCATCTACCACGATGATTGGACGTGGCTGGTTTACCAGGGATGCTGTCGACGATACCGTCATGACGAGTGGAATACGGACAGTCATCGTGCTGTCCAGAGGAAGAAACTGCCATGAATACGCAACCTCATGAGTATCCTGACATAGAGTGTGTCGATTGAATGGACTGGGACGGCTGGCGTTGCGTTTTTGTTGAGGGATGGAGGCTTTGCGGCCTTGAGGTGGCGATCGATACGAGGACTGAGATATATCTGGGTGCAGTAACGTGTGTGGAGTCAAGGCGCACCTTGACCGCTTACCCTCACCATCACACTTTGACCCAGACGTCGATGATGGCTGGTGCGTGCTGACAGTGGATGGACTTAGCGATGGCTAATCATTGGGCAAGAACCCTCACCGATTAAAATTGATCACCATGGCGACCTACAGGCGTTGACGTTCTCTGCGAATAGTGAGCACCTCTTCTGCGGCACTCGAGAGGGGGTTCAGGTGTGGCAAGTGGAAGACGGCACCGAAGTGGGAAGCATGCACGTGGGCGATGTCAACTGTCTGGCCATGTCCCCGGATGGCAGGCGGATCGCAGCGGGGACATCCAGGGGCGAAACTTTCGCGTGGGACGCAAACACGCACAAACAAGTCTTCAAGCACACCTCGAGGGAAAATCTCAGTAACGTCCACGCCGTCGACTTCTCACCCGACGCGACAAGACTCGTTTCGGCATCATGGCATGGCACAGCCATCATTTTCGACATGGCCACTCACAAACAGATACAAACACTCACTTGTGGCCACTGGCACACCTTCGCCGCAAAGTACTCGCCGCAAGGAAATCGCATCGCGACAGCCACCGATAAATCCATCCGCGTCTGGGACAGTAACAATGGTCTTCTGCTCATCGATATCCCAGTGGGAGTGACCCCGACTTTGAACAAAAGTCTCGTCTGGCTCAAAGACCACCTCTTCGTCGGATCCAGCGACAAAATCAAGCAACTCAATCCGTCGACCGGTTCGATAGTGTCCGAATGGCCAGTTCCCGTGGACAGGAATTCATGCATCACTGTACTAAAACGCGGAGAATTGATCGCGTATTCAACAGGGAATACTGTCACATTTTGGGACACAGACACTCACACTCAGCTAGGTGTCATCCAACACACCGAAAACATTGCCTCCATCGCATTCTCGCCAGACGAACAGAGCATCGCGATTGGTGGATTGTCTGGGGAAACCGCCATTCATCGTCTGTCTGTGAGCATCCTGTCTCGGTTGGTACTCCACATAAATAACTTGCCCTGTTCAAGGATCGCCTCCCTTCGGTTTTTCTACAACCCGCACCACAAGAATTCGACATACAGATCGACAATGACGTACTTAACTATTGGATGCACGACCAGCTTGAAAATGCAGAAGCACTGTTGACTTCGATGATCTCAACTAACAAACCAACTCACCATATGCTCGCAAATCGAGCCATCGTGCGAACACGTCTGGGGAATTGGGAGAATGCCATCTTGGACGCTGAAAACGTATCTCTTATCTCGCTTTCATATACGTCGGTGCTGATCTTCATTTGGCCTAGTCCCTTGAAATTCAGCAATCTGCTATTGGCTACATCGCAAAGAGCGTCGCACTTGTCGGAAATAGGGAAAAGGACAAGGCATTTCGGGCATGCGACATCGCCCTCTGGCGTCTCCATTCAGAGGATGGTCCTTTTCCCCTTTTGATCAAGGCATGCATCCCGTACCTTCGACTTTTGTCACATCCTCATCTCTCCTAGGCTGTCATCGTGTTCATGACTGGAGAAGATAAAGACGCGATAGCCCGCATGGACGACATTGTCTGTATCGCGCCCTCGACTTCAGCATGCTACACAGTCCAGGTACGTACACAGTACACTACGAGAGTAGTGCCACTACTGACATCCCTCCCAGTCATATATGCTCATGCTCATGGCCAACTCGCTCATGGAGAAAGGCGATTACAACGGTGCAATACAATTTCTGGAGCGCGCAGCAGTCCAAGTGGGACCCATCACCGATGTAATGAACTTTATCTCTTTGGTGAGCTTCCTAATTTGACCCTGTCAGCGCCATTCATAATCTCTGGATAGATATCAGGGTGGATGTTTGATAACCTTGAACTCACGATTCGACAACGTCTATGTGAAGCCTTGTATGCTTCAGGACGTGTCAACGAGGCTGTCGAATCTCTTCTGATGATGTTCAATACCATTAAGGAAGACGTGGACGGAATGGGATTGATTACGACGTGGGTTTCTGGTGAGTTGTATGATCTGTGTTTCAGGGCATTGCAATTGATATGTCGAGACAGACTTCTTACAACGATGTTTCGCTACCTCCAAAAATCGCGATGATGCGCCCTTCTATTCCTCAGCCTCGACGGCTCTCTTCAGGGAATTGGTAGAGTCAAAATTGACCGACAGCTGGTGGAAGGAAACTATGGCTTCTCCTCATAACGCAAGTATATATCTTCTCGTTGTGATCTCCACAGAATTGATGTCTGTTCTACAGTTTACGACTATGAGAATCACGATTTACCGCGCTCTCTGTGACCATCTTGAAATGACTGATCGCGTAATGGAAGCAATCGAATGTTTCCGTCAAATGCAGGGTGAGCCGGCGGAGGAGACAAATATGGACAGCGAACAGGTGGATTGGGTTGCAGGTGAGCAGTTGCATGCAAATTCCCGGCTACCTTCAACGAAGACAACCTCTTTGAGGCTTCACACAGCGTTGCACTCGAAAACTAGAACACTTTGGAGATGTGGCGGTGGATGCACAACAACACGAAGAAGCCATCTCTCAGTACTCAACCGCACTGTCTCTTGGTCCTAGTTCCCTACAGTCACAATCACTGCTTGTCAAGCGGAGCAAGGGACATGCAGGTATGATGTTGTGGAAAGAGGCGTTAAATGACGCAAATGAAGTATTCCATTTTCGTTCTGGTCCATATCATTCTTGTTAATACAGCTTGGTCAGGCAATTTCACTCGATCCGTCTCATCCGTCGGGCCACGAATGTAAATATGTGGCTTTACGAGGGGCAGGATCCTACAGTGATGCGATCAACACATTTGAGGTGATGCTTTCAGTGATGTCAAAGTCGACTGATCCTGAAGTTTGTCGTGAGTATGACAACACATAGTCAGTCTTTTTCTCTTAGTGATGTTCTCCTATAGAGCGCCATTGCGGTTATGAGGAGACCAAGGCGACCATTCGTGTTGCTATCAAGAATGCCACGCGTAAATTACCACCCAGGCTCATAAACACCGACTCTGGCCAACTTCTTGATAGGTCTGCACAAGAACGATCATTCGAATTAGAGCCAATATTTCTAGACTTGATCTCCTCTGCAACAACTTCCGTTGATCACCCGCGCATCGAACGTGAAGTGGCAGACTACTACCGCTATGCAATGTTTTCGCACAAGTGGGAGGGCGCCGGTGAACCGCTCTTTGAAAAAATCATCCAGATCATCGTCTATGATCTCGAGGACACTCTCCCGCACGACAAGCTGAAGATGTTTTGCAAGATCGCGCGGGATTTAGGGATTCGGTGGGCATGGAGCGACACATGTTGTATCAACAAGGGAGACCACTTTGAGCTTCAAGAAGCTCTGGTGATGATGTTCAAGTGGTACGAAGGTGGTGCAGTGACAATTGTGTCGCTCCGTGGTGTTCATTCTCCATCAAAACGCGGTGATCTTACAGGAAGCATTTGGAACACGCGGGTATGGACCTACCAGGAATACCATGCATCGAAAGTCGTCCGTTTTTATACCCAGGACTGGAAGCCATATCTGGATCTGGATATTTGGAACCACAAGGAGTCTCCTGAGATCATCACGGAAATGGAGGAGGCGACCGGGGTGTCAGCGGAAACATTGATGGCACTTCGGCCAGGATTGAATGACATCCGCGAGAAGCTACGGCTCGCTTCGACACGGCAAACGACACGGGTAGAGGACGAAGCATACTCGCTTCTCGGTATATTCTCAATGTCACTGCCAGTCGTGTATGGAGAAGGGGACAAGGCACTCGGACGGTTTCTGGCACAGCTCCTAACGAGCTCTGGGGATGCAAGTATTCTCGCTTGGACAGGGAGGTCTGGGGGGTTCAACAGCTGCCTTCCCTCTAATATCATTTCATTCAGCGAACTGCCGACGACACACTTTCCACTGGCCCTCGACAGGATTGAAATGGACAGGAGTGTTTCCAGATTACGGAACTCGTTCAATTCTATCTCTCTTATGAATCTATATGATCGGCTACATGGGATTCCAGCACCAATGTTTGCAGCTGGCCAGCGGATGAAACTCCCATGCATTCTGATCAAACTTGGGTGTTTAGTGGGTTCTCGAAGTGGTTCTAGTCAAGTTTTCCGGGTGAAGACACGTGTTGGACGCGTGGAGATCACGACTGAGGAGAATCTCACCCAGTTTGATTCTTTATATCTTGCTCATCCCTGGATCGACGCTCTACTCGACCAGCACCCCACGAGGAATGTGGGGAGGTTGGAAACTGAAGAGGATACGGACGACGAGGATTTCACTGACAGTGAATCAGACATGGCACCAGTGGATTCTCAAACGCGTGCAGGACGAAGCCAATCTGCGCCCGACGAGTCGTCATCACCTATGGAAAGGCAGACTCGAGCGCTGGAAGCAATCGTTCGGCTGAGCCAGCCCTTTGGGGCGCTGTTACTTGAGCCGGGAGGCAGAGGTGTATATAGGAGGGTCGCTGCGGCGGGTGTCATCAGGGCCCAGATAAAGGAGATCGCGCCTAAGAAGTTGAACAAGCTGATCGGCTGTGTGGATACGGTAGACGTGCTGTGAGGAAGTGCTTCTTTTCCTCCTCCCTGTTCGATGCTGTTATCATTGGCGGTTGGGTTAACCCCATGGCTTTGATGTGATCACTACGTTGTCATTTAGTTTCTCATTTTCAATCCCCCCTGTGATTGAGTGGTTGAACGATTCTCAAGTTAAAAGCAACCTTATTTCATCTCCCTCCTCTGCGATAACCTCTTGTACTTCTACGCTCGAGCAGATGTATACGAGTCGGTATGGAAAACGAGGATGCACCACATGTAGAAGGCAAGCAGCAAACAAGACGGTGATCATCGACTCCATCGGCCGAAGTGCTAGAGGTGGCTGAGGCATATACAATCGGATGAGGGATTGACTCACCCGTTCAACAGGACAACGCACCACCACCAAACACCACAGCACAGCACAACCCCAATGATCGTGCCAAAGAACCAGTGAAGCCAATTCTTCTGTGTGATTTTCACAGCTCTTCACGAACAAACTAGGCATTCGAGCCACGGAGGTTGCGATTCCCCTTGGACGACTCCCTGTTGGGTTATATGCTTCCGTGCAGCACAGTGGTTGCAAGTGGAGGACCAAATGCAAGACGGTTTCTGTGGATGACGATATCGTAGAATAGAACGAACCAATCCCATTGTGAGAGATACCTCCTATTTGCCTTGCAATCTCCCTGAAATTCAATGCAAACCGTCCGAATATGCTACTCTTGTCTGTTTTCAGATTCACGGATCCTCTGAGTCGCAGCCCGTGTTGGGCGACGGGGAAGGGTTGAGAATGTTTTCCGTTTCCACACAGCAATTACTAGAGTGTGACAGAAACGACCTTCGTGAGTAGGATGACGTGCGACTTGCGAACTCGAATATTGACATTGTGTAGCGTTTGCTTTCTCTCCAAGTAAAGGCGACGTCGTTTCCTCATGTTCATCTATTGCGGCGACTGTGAAGCGACAGAAACATGGTTCACAGATGCCAAAGTTGCTCGATCCTTATTGTGTAAGCAGGCGGTCTCTGTCGATTCTGTCATCGTTGATTGCGACGACGATTTGTTCATTAGAAGACCACGAGACCGTGTATCCAGTTCGAGGGCGCGACCAACCGGGGCCATGTTGCCCTCCTCCGTCACCGAAAGTATGGAGGTGGACAAGATCTCGAGCGTTCGATTGAATGGTTTGAGGAAGCGCTTGCGGTTTGCCTGGCGAAGCACCCTGGTCGCGCGGCTGCCCAGTCAAATCTAGTGACGGAGAGGTTCCTCCTCTCCTGGGTCGACGAACTGACGCTTCCCTCGATGCTCTGCTCACTCTGTATCGTGACGCACTCGCTGCTCGACCTGTCGGCCACCTGACCAACCCTTCGCGTTGATCTAGCTTGCCATTACCCACTTGACGCGATACAGGAGATAGATGCAGGGAGCCGATGCAGCACAGACTGAAACATCACTGGGTCAAGCAGCGACTCTCGCGAGAGAACAAGCTAGTCTCGGCAAAGGTTCGTCAAGTTCGAACGCACAACTTCAACGCCTTAATGTGTCAGATAGTACTCCACCAGACTCGCCCGCACATGACGCCCAGCCCCAACGACATCCACCGCGGTCAGAACATATTACCGAACAGCCAGGTCCATCCAGCACGCCCATCTCTCCGCAAAAGATTCAAGGCGAAGCTGACCGTAGAGCCATCACAACAGCAACCACAGCCGGCCCACACGTGGGGTGTGGCGAGTTCAAGCTCGAAAACAGTAGCGCGTGCATCGTCGTCTGGGAGGATAGTTCAGAAGAGATATGGATGGGGAGCCACGGATGTAGACATGCATGCGAGCGGTACGACCATGCTTTCCATCGTAATTGATTCTACTGATACGCGTTATTCAAAGTCGGTTTGCTTGTTCGGATCACTCTTGCTCCAAGCCCTGTCATCCACCTTCGAGGATGCCTCCACCCTGTCTATTTGGTCCCGAGAGTGTTGTTTCTTTTGCATGTGGTCATTGTCACATTGCTCGTTCTCCCGACAAAATGGCGACCGACAGCAAGGGCTCGGGCTCTCCTCTCCTCTCACCTCGCACGTCCTGTACATCCCTCCTCCTTATCTGTACATCCCCTTGCTCCAAGCCCCTCCCATGTGGCCATCTCTATACTGAGACATGCCCCTAGGATGCCTGTTCTACGTGCCACCAAGCAAGTTGAGTGCACCTGCCGCTGCGGTGACGGGGTCCTCGCACAGACGGCGACACTGTTGTGAGTGGGACCATCCTCTGCGACAAGGTGTGTCAGGCTCTCTGTTCCTGCAGGCGACACCAATGTGGACGCATCTGTTGTCCTCTCGCCCAGCTCGCATCCCGGCAAACTGGACTGATATATCCAGGGGGACCTCCAAAGTGCGACAACCTGTGCAGCCAGGTCCTCCAGTGCGACAACCACCGTTGCGAGTGGCACGACCACAAGAGGCCGTGTTGGCTGTGCACAAGGGGTGTGTTCGAGGAGCTTGTATGTCACTGTGGCCGAACTGTGCTGGAGCCGCCTATTTTGTGTGGAACACGGCTGCAGTGTGTCGGAAATAAGTGACCTGAACAACATTGCTATGTCTTGCACGTAGGTCTGAACGATCACATTCACACCACATTCTACAGGTTCGCTAGAGCATGGGGATTCCTTGAATGTCTGTGCTCATTTCATTGGGCCCATGTCGAAGATGTCTCACTTTATTCGGACTCCTGGTGACCTCGCTGATCATACTGGACTATCTGGCCAGCTACAGCAATGTGGTACACCGATGTGTACACGATCGGAGGGTGCCTCGGCATTGTTGTCCAGCGTGTGCGGTCAAGACGTATGGTGACATTCCCTGTCGATCATCGCCAGGCACCGGCCCCACTGATCTCATACATCATCTCGCAAAGTCTGTATCGGCGGTGTAGTTACGCGGCTGGGGGAATTCTCGCACTCGTCCTCGTCCTCGTGGGGGAGGTGACCAATGGTATAAGACCTGACGTATAAAGGGGACGGCGTGTGCTGTCCGATGATCTCCCGCACCCAAGAATCCTAAAGAGGGGATATGCGGTCGCGATGCTCGACTATACGGACCAACACTCATGTGGGAAACACTGAGGAAGAGACTGATAGGTTCGTTGACAAACCCGCGCTGTGGGCAGGACGGTAGGCTTCGTCTACGGACCGTGTGGCATTGATGGCAACATCAGACTAGGGAATTCGTTTATGGAGGTAAGAGTAAAACATTGAGGAGTATGTATGTACGAGACGTCCGTTGGTTGTATGTACGCTGTCCCATTTCATAATTGCATGTTTCCACAGTCGTCGAACTTGTAGAGTCCGACTCGATCTTGCGGCCTAACACTGGGGTGCTGACCTATGCAACATTGTTTATCGATGCTAACGCAGAGGGGCCCCCCACCGGTACTTCGATGCAAAGCCTGCAGGCCAAAATGCAGAACGAACACACACCACCAAGTCACTCATTGTCGCTCTCCTCTTCAAACGTTGCTCATCCCACTGTGGACACTTGCACGTCTTCCACGACGCGCTCAAGCATGTGTACTGCTCCTCTCCGACATGCAGCCGCTTTCTGGGTCCCCTCTCCAATGGCCTCTTTGACGCCACCAAGGTGCACACGACTGAAAGCTGAATGTGGGCGCTACGGAGGTGCTCCTGCTGGCCACACTTATGGCTCATCGCGTTGCCCAGGCTATGGGTGCATGATCGAGCTACACGCCGGCTACTTCCACACGACATGCCAACGTCGGACCAGGTATTGTTACCCGTGCTGGGTGCTGAACTTGACCTGTTTGTGCTGGAACGTCGTGACGAGCTTTTGGAACAGGTGTGATAAAGATGTGTTTTCCACAACAACGGGACGAGATAGGAGAGGCACTTCGTCTTGGGTCGCAGACTGGAACAGGACTGTCATGCAGCTGGTATAGAAATAGTAACCGCAAGGAGCGCGAATCGCCTCACCATCGATGAGATCCTCGAAGACGACACAGTTGTAGCCCGTCAACTGTCAGTAATGAGACACCTTTCAGAAAGTAAATCGAGTGTCAAAATGTTTGGAAACCTAGAAGCGCACCGACGAACGACTGGTACTTTCCGCAAAATGGCACATGCTCATCGTACCGAAAATGGTTTTGAACCGAACGGCCATCAGAGAAGAGATCCGACGTTATCACGGCATTTCTGAACGACAGACACGTTAAATGTGGGAACAAGCGAAGATCATACTACCTTGCGTGACAAGCTACGCTCTCTGCCGTCGGTGATCCTTTTTTCGGTTTCTAGTCTTTGGACAGTTCCTCGAGAGAAACGTTGGAAAAGTAGTGACTGTGCTTACACGACATCCTCTCCATCGGCATTCTCTTTAGACTCTGTCCCTGAGTGTGATGTTGAAGTGGTGTCCATCCATCCGAGGTGACAAGGTGCTTACACTGGCACATTAACACTCGCTTCCATGGATGTCCTGTTGAATAACGTCTTGCTCTTCGAGCAATGTTTGTTGATTGGAAACAAGAGACGAACTCACCCAACGTTCTTTCACTCCGCAGTCCGTCGCGCGAGACCCTAATCTTTGTTTATACCCGCCAGTTCGCATACCTGTTCTAGTAAGTGGGTCTGGCCAAGTCGCGATCGGACGACGACTGGCCATTCTGCACTTTGTGCATGAAGAATGTGTAGAGCCCGTAGATCTCGTTGAGATCGAGCTGTTCAAGAGAGTAGCTGTCAAATCGAGAATATGGTCATGACGGCAACTTGGAGAGCGAATAGTCATCACCGTCAGTGGTGTCTGAGAGTAACTTGAATGGTGCAAGTATGAATGCATCGTGAAGCGGATCTTTCTTGTGAGCGTACTGTCCTTATATACTGCACGCCTTTACGAACGTTGCTGGATGTACTACTCGTCTGGAAAAGCTGGACATCAAGCGAATGCTCATTGGTATTTTGTTGGCGAGATAGGAACATCTACAGGCGATATTTGGGCCAGTCTGAAAGCGCACCGGCGAGCTCATGTTCAATGTAGTCAATCCGACTCGAGTCCCTCGCACTTGTGGGTTGACTAGTATAACAAGTCATCCCCAGCCCCTGACACATATCAAACGTATGAGTGATGGCTGCATGCGCGACTGTCACACCTGTAGCGCTTCCCTCGTGACTGAGTAGTCAAAGTTCATGCATATCAATATTTGAATATCATAGAGAGATCAACCTAGAGTGTACCCCAGTTAGAGAGTACTGATGGTGGGGAAAACAGAAGGGATTGTCATCTACCACGAGGATTGGACATAACTAGTTTACCAACGACGCCGCCGACGATACCATCACGGCGAGTGTAGTTATCGCGCTTCCCGGAGGAAAAAACTGTCATGAATACGCAACCTCATGAGAAGGGTGGATCGAATGGACTAGGATGGCTGGCATTGCGTCTTTGTTAAAGGATGGAGGCTTCGCGGCCTTGGGGCGGGGATGAATCTGAGGCTGGAAAACATGAGGCCCGAGATATATCAGGGTGCAGCAATGTGTGTGGAGCCAAAGCCCACCTTGACCCTTTACCTTCACCATCATACCGTGACCTAGACATCGACGATGGCTGGTGCGTGCTGACGGGAAATGAACTCGGTGATGGACTCATCATTGGACAAGGATCCTCACCGATTGAAATTAATCATCATCACCTACTACACGCATTGACGTTCTCTGCAGATGGCGAGCACCTCCTCTGCGGCACTGAGTGGGGGGTTGAGATGTGGCCAGTGAAAGACGGCACTGAAGTGGTGAGACTGAGAGCGTGGAAGCTCTCCTGTCTGGCTGTGTCCTTGGATGGCAGATGGATCGCAGCGGGGACATCCGAGGGCGAGACTCTCGTGTGGGACGCAAATACGCACCAACAAATCCTCAAGCACACCTTGGAGGAACGTCGCAACCAGATCTACGCCGTCGACTTGTCACCCGATGGGACACGACTCGTTTCTGCACCAGCGAATGGCACTGTCATCATTTTTGACATAGCCACCCAGAAACAGATACAGACACTCTCCTCTGGCGATGGCACCGTCGCCGCAAAGTACTCGCCGAAGGGAGATCGCATCGCAACAGCCGCTTTCGAGGGACACTTCCGCAGCGGACCCATCCGCGTCTGGGACAGCAACGACGGTCGTTTACTCGTCAACATCCCAGTGGGAGTATCCCCGCTGTTCAACACAGGTCTCGTCTGGCTCCAAGATCACCTCCTCGTCGTGTCCAACGACAAAATCAAGCAACTCAATGTGTCGACCGGCTCGATAGTATCCGAATGGCCAGTTCCTGTGGACAGCAACTCATGCATCACTGTACTAAAACGCAGAGAATTCATCGCTGTAACAAAGTGCAGAGAATTCATCGCGTGTTCAACAGAGAATACCGTCACATTTTGGGACAGAGACACTCACAACCAGTTGGGAGTCATCCAACACACTAAAATCATTCTTACCTTCGCGTTCTCTCCGGACGGCCGGAACATCGCAATTGGTGGACCATTTCGGAAAACCACCATCCATCGTCTATCTGTGAGCATCTTGTCTCGGTTGGTACTACATACGAATAACATTCTTCCCCTGTTCAAGGATCTCCTCCCTTCGCTTTTTCTACAAAGCGCACCACATGAACTCGACGCACAAATCGAGGACGACGTGCTTGACTATTGGATGCGCGACCAGCTTGAAAATGCAGAAGCATTGTTAACTTCGATGATCTCAACTAACAAACCAACTCACCATATGCTCGCAAATCGAGCCCTCGTACGAGCACGTCTAAGGAATTGGGAAAATGCTATCTTGGACGCCGAAAAGGTATCTTTTTATTTTACTTTCACATACGTTGGTGCTGATCTTGAATTTGGCCTAGTCCCTCGAAATCCAGCAATCTGCTATAGGCTACATTGCAAAGAGTATCGCACTTGTCGGAAATAGGGACAAAGAAGAGGCATTTCGGGCATGCGACATTGCTCTCTGGCGTCTCCATTCAGAGAATGATCCTTTTCCCCTTTTGATCAAGGCATGCATCCCGTAGCCTCAACTTTTGTCACCTCCTCACCTCCCCTAGGCCGTCATCGTGTTCATGGCTGGAGAAGATAAAGACGCGATAGCGCGCATAGATGACATCACCCGTTTCACGTCCTCGACTCCAACATGCCACACAGTCCAGGCGCGTACACAGTGCACTACAAGAGTAGTACCGCTACTGACATCCCTCCCAGTCATATATGCTCATGCTCATGGCCAACTCGCTCACGGAGAAAGGCGATTACAATGGGGCAATACAATTTCTGGAGCGTGCAGCAGACCAAGTGGGACCCATCACCGATGTGATGGACTTCATTTCTTTAGTGAGCTCCCTAATTCGACCCCGTTGAAGCCGTTCATGATCTCCGGATAGATATCGGGATGGACGTTCAATAGTCTTGAACTCACGATTCGACAACGTCTCTATGAAGCCCTCTATACTTCAGGCCGCGTCAAAGAGGCTGGCGAGTCACTTCTAAAGATATCCAATACCGTTAAGGAAGACATGGACGGAATGGAATCAATTATGACCTGGGTTTCTGGCGAGTTGTATGATCCGTGTTGTAGGGAACTGTAATTGATGTGTCGAGACAGACTTCTTGCGACGATATCACGCAGCCTCTGAAAATCATGATGACGCATCTTTTGATTCCTCAACGCCAACGCCTCTCTTGAAGGAATCGGTAAAGTCAAAACTGTCTGACAACTGGTGGAAAGAAGCTTTACCTTCTGCTCCTAAGGCAAGTATCTATTTTTTTCGTTGTGGTCTCCATAGGATTGATGTTCGTTCTCTTACAGCTTACGACTATGAGAGCCGCGATTTATCGAGCTCTCTGCGATCATCTCGAAATGAATGATCGCGTAATGGAAGCAATCGAGTGTTTCCATCAAATGCAGGGCGAGCCGGTGGAGGAGACAAATATAGACAGCGAGCAGGTGGATTGGGTTGCAGGTGAGCAGTTGCGTGTATATTCCCGGGCACCTTCAACGAAGTTGTCCTCTTTTAGACTTCACGCAGCGTTGCACTCGGAAACTAGAACACTTTGGGGACGTGGCGGTGGATGCACAACGACACGAGGAGGCCATTTCTCACTATTCAACTGCACTGTCTCTTAGACCTACTCCCTCACAATCACAATTACTGCTCATCAAGCGGAGCAAGGGACATGTAGGTATGGCGTCGTGGAACGAGGCATTAAATGACGCGAACGAAGTATTCCATTTTCATAACGGTCCATATCATCCTTGTTGATACAGCTTGGTCAGGCGATCTTGCTCGATCCGTCTCATCTGTCGGGCCATGAGAGTAAATATATCGCTTTACGAGGGGCAGGGCGCTACGGTAATGCAATCAAGACATTCGAGATGATGGTTTCGGTGATGTCACAGTCGACTGATCCTGAAGTTTGTCGTGAGTACAACAACTCATATTCTGTCTTTTTCTCTCAGCGATGTTCCCTTGTAGAGCGTTATCACAGTTACGAAGAGGCCAAGTCAGCGGTTCGTACCGCTATCAAGAAAGCCACGCGTAAATTACCACCCAGACTCATCAATACTGACTCGGGTCGACTCTTGGATAAGGATTCACAAGCACGATCCTTCGAATCAGAGCCACTATTTCTAGACTTGATCTCCTCTGCGACAACTTCCGTTGATTACCCTCGGATTGAAAGTCAAGTGGCAGACTACTACCGTTATGCGATGTTTTCGCACAAGTGGGAAGGGGTCGGTGAACCACTCTTTGAAAAAATCATCCAGATTATTGTCTATGACCTTGAGGAGACTCTCCCGCATGACAAGCTGAAGATGTTCTGCAAGATCGCGCGGGATTTAGGAATTCGATGGGCATGGAGTGACACATGTTGTATCAACAAGGGAGACCACTTTGAGCTTCAAGAGGCCCTGGTAATGATGTTCGAGTGGTACGAAGGTGGTGCAGTGACAATTGTGTCCCTCCGTGGTGTTCATTCTCCATCAAAACGCGGTGATCTTACAGGAAGCATCTGGAACACGCGGATGTGGACCTACCAGGAATACCATGCATCGAAAGTCGTCCGTTTTTATACCCAGGACTGGAAGCCGTATCTGGATCTGGATGTTTGGAACCACAAGGAGTCTCCTGAGATCATCACGGAAATGGAGGAGGCGACCGGGGTGTCAGCACAAACATTGATGGCACTTCGGCCAGGATTGAATGACATCCGCGAGAAGCTACGGCTCGCTTCGACACGGCAAACGACACGGGTCGAGGACGAAGCCTACTCACTGCTTGGAATATTTTCAATGTCGTTGCCGGTCGTGTATGGAGAAGGGGACAAGGCACTCGGACGGTTCCTGGCACAGCTCCTGGCGAGCTCGGGGGACGCAAGCATTCTTGCTTGGACGGGGCGGTCCGGGGGATTCAATAGCTGTCTCCCTTCCAATATCATTTCATTCAGCCAACTGCCGACGACACACTTCCCACAGGCTCTCGACAGGATCGAGATGGACGGTAGTGTTTCCAGGTTACGGAACTCGTTTAATATTTCCTCTCTCATGAACCTATACGATCGGCTCCGTGGACTTTCAGTGCCGATGTTCACAGGACAGCGGATGAAGTTCCCATGCATCATGTTCAAACTCGGGCGTTTAGTGGTTTCTGGAAGTGGTTCTAGTCAAGTTTTCCGGGTGAAGACGTGCGTTGGACGCGTGGAGATCACGACTGAGGAGGATCTCACCCAGTTTAGTTCTCTATATCTCGTTCATCCCTGGATCGACGCTCTACTCGACCTGCACCCCACAGGGAATATGGGGACGTTGGAAACCAAAGAGGATACGGAAGACGAGGATTTCACTGACAGCGAGTCTGACGCAGCACCAACGGATTCCCAAACACGCGCAGGACGAAGCCAATCCGCGCCCAACGAATCGTCGTCGTCCACGGATAGGCAGACGCGAGTGCTGGAAGCGATCGTTCGGCTGAGCCAGCCCTTTGGTGCGCTGTTGTTTGTGTCGGCGGGCAGAGGGGTATATAGGAGGATCGCTACGGAGGGCCTGATCAAGGCCCGGATAGAGGAGATCGTACCTGCAAAGTTGGACAGGCTGATTGGGTGTGTGGATACGGTGGACGTGCTGTGAGGAAGTCCCTTTTCATTGCATTCCTTCTCTCTGTTATCATCGGCGGTTGGGTTCACCTTATGGATTTGGCGTGGTCACTACGTCGTCGTTTTGTTTCTCATTTTCAATCCCTCGCTGTGTTTGAGTGGTTGAACGAATTTCAGTCAGTGCATGTCGAGCGCTGCCGTGGGGAAGGGAGGGACGAGAAACGATGTGGGATCATGGTCATGGATGTACGTAGGTACAGGAGTGGCAAATAGATCGAGTGTACTAAGTAACCAAGGTGGGGGTGAGCGAAGCTTGCAAGGCTTCCGGCCCGAGGCAGCCCGGTGCAGAGTGTGCGACGGACGAGGTGAGGAGACGAGGACGTCGCTCTGCAGTAGGGAGAGGTGCGGTGGGGGCGAGAAAAGAGGGGGAAGGGCTGTCGAGCAGGAGAATGGGCAACGGTGCAACGACTAAGTTCTCGGTAAGTCACATGCCACGACAAACCGAGAACGCCCGTTAGAACCAGCTTTGCCTCGCCTATAACCCCCTGTAGTATTTCTACGCTCGAGCAGACCCATATAAGCCGGTATTAGTGTACTAACTCACGCGTCCAGCAAGACGATGCACCACCGCCGAATACCACTGCGCAGTACAACCCCGGTGGACATGCCAAAGAATTAGCGAATGAAATAGAAGCCAGACAACTAGGCCGCGAGAACGCAATAGAAGTGGTGATAACAGGTGCAAAGCCAATTCTTCTGCATGATTTTCACAGTTCTTCACGAATGAACTAGGCATCCGAGCTACGGATGTTGCGATTGCCCTCGGACCACTTCCCGTCGGGTTATACGCTTCTGTATAACACAGTGGTTGCAAGTGGAGGACTAAATCCAAGACGGTTTCTGTGGATGACGATATCGTAGAATGGAACGGTCCCATTGTGAGAGACGCCTCCCGTTTACTTCGCAATCACCCTGAAATGGAACGTAGACCGTCCAAATATGCTGCTCTCGTCCGTTTTCAGATTCATGGATCCCTTGAATCACAGCCCATGTTGGGCGACAGAGAAGAGTTGGGAGTGTTTTCCGTTTCCACGTAGCAATTGCTAGAGTGTGGCAGAAACGACCTTCGTGAGTGAAACGACATGCGACTTGCGAACTCGAGTATTGACATTGTGCAGCGTTCGATTTCTCTCCGAGTGAAGACGACATCGTTCCTTCATGTTCATCTGTTGCGGTGACTGTGAAGCGACAGAAACATGGTTCACAGATGCCAAAGTTGCTCGATCCTTATTGTGTAAGCAGGCGGTCTCTATCGATTCTGTTATCGTTGATTGCGACGACGATTTGTTCATTAGAAGACCACGAAACCGTGTATCCAGTTCGAAGACGCAATCAATCGGGGCCATGCTGCCCTCTCCCGTTATCGAAAGTACGGAGATAGACAAGATATCGAACATTCGGTTGAACAGTTTGAGGAGGCGCTCGAGGTGTGCTCACGGAAGCACTCTGGTCACGCGGCCGCCCAGTCAAATCTGGCGATTGCGAAATTCCTCCGCTCTTAGGTCAACGAAACGGATGCTTCCCTCGAGGCTCCGCTTGCTCTGTATCGCGAGGTACCTTCACATTGACGTTGATTCAACTTGCCATCACCCACTTGACGCGATACAGGACAGATGCAACACAGGCTGAGACTTTACGTGATCTCCAATACATGGTACCCGAATGCAAACATCAAAAAGGAACAAAGTCCGCAAGACCATTCAACTACGATTCCTCATCCCTATTAGTTCGTAAGCGCGTCACCTCGGAGGGTGGTCTTTTTGCATTCTCCTCCCGTGCCATTGTTCAGGGAATTGGTCGGCTGGTGGCCGAGATAATCTATGACTAGGACCAGTCAGGTCCACTTTTGAGCCCTCAGAAAGGCTGTCACGTACTCCAAAAGTGCACACTGTCTTTAGAACGGGTGCTCATCCCCGCCGTGTAACTTATACCTTGCAAAGTGCCTCGCAGGAACCCGCTTCTCGTATAACAAGTCGAGCCTAGCACCATCGGAGCGACGAGTCAGAAACAGGTACCACGGCATCCATGAACGACAATACGCACTCGTCCACAGTTCGCCCTCTTGTCTCTGGAATGAAGAAATACCCCCAAACGGTTCCCGCAAAGGCGAGACCCCCAAAGATGAAGCCGACATACCCGCCGAGGTTCACTTCGTCCGGGTTGACGCTACATCGCGCCAGCATTTCAGTGCATCCCAAATGACTCGACGCAGCCGACATTCACTCACAGATAGGGAATGATGATGTTGGCGAGCATACCGCAGAGCGAGTTGGTCCATATCCCGATGCCGACCGTCTTCGAACGAAGCTTGGCGGACGATACTTCTGCAAAGATGACGTATGCAAGTGGTCCACTGTTTCCAACGATGAATGGACGCGAGCAACAAACGAAGGGGGACTCACACGCTTACTTGATAGGCAAAGTTATAGATCATCGTCTGAAAGGGTGCGGTGAGGTGTCAGTCCACCGACGGCGGTGACATACTGGCGAGGTGACGTACAAATGCAGAGACAGCCCATCTAGCACTTTGGTTCTTGTTCCCTATCCAGATGAATCCGATCAAGAACAAGATAAAGGTGCACGCGACCATGCCCCAGTTGAAGAGGAGACGACGTCCAAAGCGACTGACAATGTAAAGCCCCACTATATTTCCGACAACCTGCATACAAGAATCGTTTATTAGCGGTCGTCGTTCGCATATCAGGCACACTCACACCAATGGCGGTCACTCCGACACCGAGGTCGAAGGCCTCGCTCGGAGCAAATCCGGCGAGCTCGAAAAAGTATGTGCCGTATCCCAAAACAAAGACCACACCTAAAGAGCGCCTGAGGATTAGAGAGGTACACGCTACTAGCACGGTACCACACCTGAGGCTTGCTGGAGCACGAACACCATCATGGCGACGAGTGTACGCTTGAGGCTTTCACCTGGAGTATCACTCAGAGGGTATCCAAACAAGTACGCGACAGGAGATGGACTATGCACCCCTGAAGCAATCGAGGTATGTCGAGGTCGCTGCATATGAATCTTCAAGCTCGGTCGTCTCCCGAATTTGTTGACCTTGCAGTTTCGGATCGATGGTAGGTCCTCCCAGATGGACAAGGACCCTTTCGGCGTCGTCGTATCGACCTTTGCGTACTAACCACCAAGGTGACTCCGGTGCAAATGGAAGGCCGATCAAGAGGATGGCGGGGAAGATCCACTGAAGAGCGCTGCAAAAATATGTACAGTAGTGGAATGGGTGTGTGCGTCGCATCACTCACAATGGTAGTTTGTAGGCGTACACGTCCGTTCTATTTCCGGTTGCCCGGATGACACCATTGGACAGGCTACGGAAGACACGGTTGAGTTGAAAACCATGCACGGGAATGTGAAGGTGCTTACAAGATGCCGACTACGAAGGCACTCAGTGGCCGAGCTCGACACGAGAAAGAAGGACCTGGACTTACGGACGATCCAGAGGTTTACGGCGGCGGTTGTGATACCTCTAAGGGCAAGCGGAGACACCTCTGCACAATAACCACTAGCACAGGAGACATACATCCCTTATCACGAAAAGCATCAGCGAATCCGATGACGCGTCCTTGGAGACGATCGACGAACCGAGGGCAAAGCCATTGACAAGCTTCCCAACGAGAAGCATGCCGTTGGCGTGCTTGGGAGTGAGGAACTGGATCAACACACCGACGATGGACACCCCACACGCAAACGCGATCGCTCCACGTCGTCTGTCATGTTTTTGTGAGCCGATGGCTGGTGCAGGACAAGAAAAATAGGCTTGCCCCAGTTGATCGGAAATGCAACCCAAAGAAAGACCACCAAACATGCCTCCGATGGACCTGGCGCAGTTGAATGCGCTCTGCCACTTGGCAGGTAGAACCGGCTCGCCGTTCAATACATACCCAAAGTCAAGACGGAACTGGGGGATGCTCAGCAGGCCTCCGCCGACCTATCACAGGGTGGAGCGCATTAGATAATTTCGACACATGGACATGAAACGCGGAGGGATGGAGCGCACCTGGGTGTCGTATCCCCACAAGACCGCGCCGATGCATATGAATACGCACCACACAAAGGCGCGCCAGTAGGTGTGGATCGCCTGGAGGGGCGTCAGGGTGCGTTCGGCGGCGGCAGCTTTAGCGAGGAAGGTGTGGTCGTGGTTGCGCTTGTCTGCCGGAGAACCCTCCTTGTCGATGCTCATGCGAGCGACGGCTACAAGCTCGGGTTTCTCTGTCGTGGTCGGATCGTACATCGTTGTTGCCATCATCAGAGGATGGTCGGATGGTTGCCGTCTCGCGGGGAGAAAGTGGTGGTGGGGGAAGAACTTGAGGATTCGGGGAGAAGGGGGGGCATATGTGCGGGGAAGAAGATGCAGGTGACAACCTATGGAAACTCGGGTCCGCGATGTGTCCGGGCGTCGCATCTCAACGTCGTTTATTTGATAAGAATGCTGGGCTGTCGCTTGCGAAGAATCTGCTGTTCAAGAGCCGCAGGTCGGCTGGTTAATCTACTCAAGCGCTGGTCTTCCCATAGCATATCCATTTGGACGGTTTTCGTTTGCTTCGGGGTGGATACTAGTTGTTACAAGGATCATACTAAATGAGTGTGCCATCGTCGATCAAGCGCCACCACGATCATAGTACGTCCAGCCTACCAGGGATGTTCTCATCAGCCTCAAGGAACATTAAAAAGCGCTAGTGCGGAGTATATACAAAACCAGACTACAATAGATCACTAGCGTCAAGCCGCCAATCATAAACTGTCCCGGTCAAATCCACCATAAAGAGAGAAGAGAAATCCATGATAAACGTCTCTGAAAAGTGTCTAGACGTGTCCTTCATCCCCGTCATAACCATCCACTCGTGATCGAACGGGCCCTCCCGTCACATCAAGACTTTCTCTTGCGTCGTGGTCGACTGGGGAGTGTTGATTGCAAGTCACTGGCAAGGTGAGGCCAGCAGTAGGATTGGATCTGCGGGGCGTCCCAAACCATTGTTGTGGCAATGCAGACCATCTCTGCACAGAGACGTGCCATGGTAGCCCATGCATGCCATATCTGTGAGAAGTTAGCTATCGGTGCGGACGTAGATCAAAGTGCGTTGCGTGTGGCGAATTCAAAGTCGAGAACAGTACCGGGTGCGTCGTTGTCGGGGGAGATGATACAGGAGAGATCTGGGTGAGGAGTTATGGGTGCGGGCATGCATGCGAGCGGTACGACTATACTTTCTATTGCAATTGATGCTACTGATGCACATTCTTCAAAGTCGGTTTGCTTGTTCGGGTCGTTTTTTGCGTGTATAGTCATTGTCGCATCGCTTGTTCTACCAACGAACTGGCGACCGGTAGCAAGCGGTCAGGTTCTGCGCTCCTCCCATCTCCCACGACCACGTCCTGCACATCGCTCCTCCCCACCTGTACATCTACCTGCTCCAAGCCCCTCCCATGTGGCTATCTCTGCGAGGCGATTTGCCACTGAGATCCCCGTCTGGCGTGTACAACAGAAGTTGAGCGCACCTGCCACTGCGGCGCTGCAATGCACACAACGATCTGTGGAGACGGCGTCCTCGCACATGGCCCCACAGATTACGACGCACCTGTGCATGAGACGATCCTCTGTGATTAAGGCATGCTCCCTGCTGTTTGTGGCCGTTTTCTTCGGCTTCTACTTTTAGGGAGTTCCATGAGAAGTAGCGACTGCGCTTACACGCCCTCTTCTCCATCGCTACTCACTTTGGACTCTGTCCTTGAGCGCGACATTGGAGTGATATCCACCCATCCGAGGTGACACTGGTACATCAGCACTTGCTTTCGTGGATGTCCTGTTGAGTAACGTTTTGCTCTCCAAGCGATGTTTGTTGATCGGAAACAACAGGCAAACTCACCAAACGCTCTCTCACCCCGTAATCCGTCGCGCTAAAACCTAATCTTCGTTTATGCCCGCCAGTTCGCGCACCTGTTCTAGGAAGTGGATCTAGCTAAGGAGTCGCGATCCGACGACGGATGGCCATTCTGTACTCTGTGGGCGAAGAGAGTAAATCTCGTAGATCTCGTGGGAACCGAGGTGGTTCCATGGTAGCGGGAATTGTCCCATCGATACTGTGGATACTGGGAAGGATTGACGCTGTGGTTGGTGAACGGCAGGTGAGAAAGAGGTGTCAATAGATGCCAACGGTGACGGCTTTGGTTTGTATGAATATAAAGGCAACTTGGTCAGTGAATGTCTAAGTTATCACTGTCCGACCTGCTAAACACTGCACGGCCTTACGAACATATTGCTGGACGTACTACTCGTCTAGAAATGTTGGATATCAGGCGAATGCTCATTGATTTTTCATTGGCAAGGTAGGGGCATCCCCACACAGTCCGCAAGCCTACTAGCGAGCTCATGGTCAACATGGTCAACTAAGTGAGTTGGATAATCCAACTCACTCAGTGTCTCCCTCCTGCAGGTTGACTAGTATAACGAGTCATCCAGACCTCCTGGCGCACGTCGAACGTACGAGCGATGAGTGTATGCGTGAGCTATTATCACTCCAGTAGCGCCTCCTTGTCACTGGGTGGTCGAAGCTCATGCCCATCAATATTCAAATGTCAAAGACAACCCAACCTAGTTATACCCCAGTGAGAGAGCGCTGGTGGTGGGGAAACAGGAGGGATTGTCGTCTACAACACGGACTGGACATGGCTAGTTTACCAAGGACGTCGTTGACATCACTGGAATTAGCGAGTGGAATATCGGCAGTTGTCATGCTGCTCAGAGGAAGAAACTGGCATGAATATGCAACTTCATGAATAGTTTGACATAGAGTGCGTCGACTGAATGGACTGGGATGGCTGGCATTGCGTTTTCGTTGAAGGATGGAGGCTTCGCGGCCTTGGGGCGGGGATGAATCTGAGGCTGGAAAACATGAGGACTGAAGTATATCACGCAGCAGCAATGTGTGTGGAGTCAAGGCGCACCTTGACCATTTACCCTCATCATCGTACTGCGACCCAGACATCGACGATGGCTGGTGCGTACTGACAAGGGATGGACTCAGTGATGGGCTAATCATTGGACAAGAACCCTCACCAATTGAAATCAATCACAATGGCCGCCCACGAGCATTGACGTTCTCTGTAGACGGCGAGCACCTCCTATGCGGTACTAGAAAGGAGGTTGAGGTGTGGCGACTGAAAGACAGCACCAAAGTGGCAAGCATGAACGTGGGCTATGTCAATTGTCTGGCCGTGTCCTCGGATGGCAGCTGGATCGCAGCAGGGACACACGGAGGCAACACTTTTGTGTGGGACGCAAACACGCACAAACAAATTGTCATGCACGCTCGCAGGGGGATTCTAGACCACGTCAGTGCCATCGACTTCTCACCCAACGCGACAAGATTCGTTGCTGCGTTCTATAATGCCACATCCATTATTTACGACATGGTCACCCACACGCAGATACAAACACTCCCCTCTAGCCTGCTGACGGTCGCCGCCAAGTACTCGCCGCAGGGAGATCGGATCGCAACGAGCACCGATAAGTCCATCTGCATCTGGGACGGCGACGATGGCCATTTGCTCCTCAACATCCAGATAGGAGTGACCCCGTATCGCAACAATGGTCTCGTCTGGCTCAAAGACCACCTCCTCGTCACAAATGGCAAAAAAATCAAGCGACTCAATGCATCGACCGGCTCGATAGTATCCGAATGGCCAGTTCCTGTGGACAGCAACTCATGCATCACTGTACTAAAACGCAGAGAATCCATCGCATATTCAACAGGGAATACTATCACATTTTGGAACAGAGACACTCACACCCAGTTGGGAGTCATTCGACACACTGAAGACATTGTTTCCATCGCATTCTCGCCAGACGACCGGAGCATCGCGATTAGCGGATCGTCTCGGAAAACCGCCATCCATCGTCTGTCTGTGAGCATCCTGTCTCGGTTGGTACTGCACATGAATAACTTTCTTGCCCTGTTCAAGCATCTCCTCCCTTCAGTCTTTCTACAACTCGCGCCACAAGAACTTGACGCTCAGTTCGATGAGGACGTACTTGGCTATTGGATGCGCGACGAGCTTGATAATGCAGAAGCATTGTTGACTTCGATCATCTCAACCAACAAACCAACTCACCATATGCTCGCAAATCGAGCCATCGTACGAGCACGTCTAGGGAATTGGGAAAATGCCGTCACGGATGCTGAAAAGGTGTGTGTTATCTTGCTTTCACATACGTAGGTACTGATCTTCACTTTGGCCTAGTCCCTCGAAATTCAGCAATCCACTATAGGCTACATCGCAAAGAGC